>JAPDSC010160514.1:4106-40390 GCA_026290005.1 Latrodectus geometricus
GATAGATAGATAGATAGATAGATAGATAGATAGATAGATAGATAGATAGATTCTTATACTTTTTGGAAAAATATTTCCTTATATGTAAAAAAACATTGCAATTAGTTTTCCATGTTAAGAATCATAACATTTTATTATGTGTAAATATGTTTGTTTATTTTAAAAAAAATTGCATTTTCCTCTTAATTAGAAAAGTTATATTTTGCTTTTAGATTATTGTAATGAAATATGAATGTTAATATTATCTTGCAAAATCGAATAAAATATTTTGTTTTTAAGTGCTAACTAACTAGTATTTAAAATTCTGTAAAATACAATCAATAATATAAAAACATTTATCTATAAACTATTAAATCAAGAATTGTATAAAAAATTCAAGGTTAAAATTTGTTGAAATCAAATTTTGAAAATAAATATAGAAGATTGGAATTCATCAATAACAAGAACATGAAAAGTTTAAAATAAAATAACAATTAAATTAAATTAATAATTAAAGTTAATAAGCTAATTTAATTTTAAAATAAGAAAAATCATTTTAAAAATTAATTCGCTTAGTCTTATGATTATGAGAATAAACTAACATTTTTTAGTTTAAAATTTAGCAAAACGTGGAGAAAATAATGAAGCATTTATTTGTGAAAATACTTGCCGATATTTTTCATATTTTAATAAAAATTTTTAATATACAGTAAATTATTGAACAATCATGACGAAGCAGTTAACTTAAAATTCATAATATATGCATATGATAGTTTTTCAAGCTTTAGAATTTAAATATAATGTTATTTTATATTATATTGTATTTCATGTGCCATCATTCATATCATGAAATTTATTCTTTATCTGTAGAATATATTTAACAGTAAATTAAATATTGGTAGATTTCTGAGATACTTATTAACATGTACTAAAATTCTTGATCATATATTATATACGTATCATATTTAACATATAATTCGGCCACTTTATAACTTGTAGGAATAGTTTTCTATAATCATTTTCAAAATAAAATTTCAAGTATGAATATATGTTATTAGATTGGAGTTTATTATAATAAATTATTTTTCTTCTTATGAATAGTTTTATACCTATGGGTATTGCCCTAATAGTTTCTTGTGGCAAAAAATAAAAGAAGATGATAAAAAGTAGAACTTCAACTTTATAATTAATATAGATTCAGCGTAAGATGATATTTTTTTCTGCAACTGGTAAGTTTCAGAAATTAAAATTAATTGATATTTTAATAACTAATTAAACATATTATATCCATAATGGTATTCAGTGAATTGGTATAATTATTCTTAGTTTTTGGTAATTTCTCTTAAATTTCCACCTTTATTAGTTTTAAAATTTTTTTCTCATAACTAAATTACGGAAAAAGATGAGTCATAGTTATTCAGTTATCCAAATGTTATAAATTACCCTATACATTTTTTTTCAAGAGTCCTTTTACTATAACAATTTTTAATCAATTCTGATACAAAATGTCTTAATTACTTTCAAATAATAAGTATCGAAGAATTGAGATATTGATTTAATATGTAATTTCTTCTTATTATTAATTTTAAATTACACAGATTATAAATGTGATTCACTAGGGAGTAAAGTTAGAGTTTTAGTAAAAGATTTTCAATCAAATTATTATGTTTATAAAGAAATTATATTTTTGCTAATTTCTCTTGAGAGCATTCAGTATTTTAAAAGTTTATATATTTAATAACAATTTATCTTTCCAGAAAAATATCCTGTAAATGACAATGCATAAAAGTTTTTTAAACAACAAATAAATTTGTAGATACACTGTACTTGCATTGACGTTTTAAGTGTAAAAAAATTGTTAGAACTGTATTTAAGTGTTAAACAAGTTTTAAACATTTTCTTCAAACAAAATTCTTTTGTACATACAAATTGCTGAATACTGATATTTTTAATGAATGTGGATTTAATGACATGCTTGACATTATATTTTCAAATAAAATGTATACCCTGAATTAAATTTCTTATCTTTGTTACTTATAAAAGCCATTAACATTCATTTATAATATGTATTATCACTATTAGTAGTTGCTTCAAACAAAGAGAAAACATAAATTATTAAATAAATGTAAGGAAATGAATTTCTTAGGTAAGCTAATGATTAATAAACTCCTGTTTGCCTCAAAACCTTTACATTAAATTTTTATAAATTAATTGTATCAGATTAAAGTAGTTGTTCAAAACTAAAATTGCTAGATAAAATGTATCAATTCAATATTCATTATTTGCTGTCTATTTGTTCATTTGAGTTTTATCTTTTAGTTTTCTAAATCATATAAACATATGTAAACTGTAATGGTATTTTTTCAAAATATTAATCAGTTTTAGAATGTAGGAAAATAACAAATCACCAAGCTGGTTGGTTGGTTTGGTTTTGTGGTGCAAGTTCCAAAAGGGACAAACTGAGCCTAACAAATCACCAAGATAGAAAGCTGAGTATCTTTTGATCACTTCTATAGCCAGTTGGATGAATGTTTAACTGAATTCGTATCATTATATTATCAATTAGTATAAATAATAACATCACGCATGATTATTTTGATATTTAATTTATTAAAATATAAAAGGAAGAAACAAACTCTTATTAATTTTTATAATTGTCCCGATATTAATTTTGATCGTGAAACTTCAGTTATCGTCTTTTATCATTAGCTTAAGAGTTGTATAAATTATTACTTGACGAATAATAAATTCCTTCACATAAAAAGAAAATTTTTTCTCAGATATTAAATATTTATCACAAATTCCTACAAAAATAAATAGGATCTTAACATTCATGATACATAAATGCAATATTTAAGCTCTGAAAGTCCTAAAATTTATTAATTTGCTTACTAAATTAATTAAATTTACTCATCATTATTTTTATTAATATAAACATGCTAAAGTAAATAATAAATTTAAATTCCATATTATAAAACCTCAACTTTATTTGAAAACTTTAATCTTTATGCATCAATTGTATTCGAAATATTTAATCAATTAAACATTGATTTTATTTTCAATGATTCTATGAGATAAATGAAATGAACAACTTTGATATTATTGAGTACATTTTAGTTATTAATTTTAAAAATTAACAAAATTCTAGAGCAAATTTTTTTGGCTTGAATTAAAAATAAGTTATGACCAAAATAAGAAAATTGAAAACATTTCGAAATAATATTTAGATTGTTACTATCTGTTTTGTGGTTTTTAAATTTACAGAAAGTTCTACCTTTTCAAATTTTTTCAAATCTACGCAAGTTTGATCAAAAATGAAACAAAAAAGTTCAAAGTTTAAATTATAAGAAAACATTATCTTAGAGAACAGTATTCTGGATAAAATTTTATAGAAATGAAAATTAAATTGAAAACTAAGGTATGCCATTTAAAAGACAACTTTTATCCATTTTTCAAAAATTATTTACATTTATTAATAACACAGGATACAAAAATGGATTGTAATTAAAAATCAAAAGAAAAAGAACTCAAAGAGTAATTTAATTAATACAAAAATGGATTGTAATTAAAAATCAAAAGAAAAAGAACTCAAAGAGTAATTTAATTAATAGTTGTCCGAATTCATGTGCTGTGAAGAGGGTAAACCAAACAACCAATGGAGTAAGCAAAATCAATAAAAGTTCTACATATATCATACTAATATATTATTAAATATTAGTTTTAAAAAAGTCAATTCTAAAATAAGCTTTTGGTTTCTAAGCAGATTATGAAAGCAGAAATATGTTTACCTGTGTGAATCGTGATAACGATTAAATATAATATCATAGTAAATAAAAATGTGAAAAAACTAATTCCCTGATTAAAGTAAAAACAGGTAGTATCATGCAATTTTTACATGTAACGTAATCATCCATTAATATTTTAAATAAAAATAGAAAAACATTCATGAAAATTGCAAAATTTTATGCTTGTTTATTCTCGATGATTTTTACAGCAAGAAACAGACATATCTGATATGAAATAATAAATACATGTTTATTTAAAATAAATCCAATTTTCAACTATTAATGATCTCTGAGAAATAATTTGTATGAAATATTGATAACAGATATTAATGAAAAATAATTAAATATGCTATACTTTATACATAAATTCCTTCTAAAAGTTTGAATTTCATAAAATAAGTAATTATGAATTTTTTGCCACTTTCAATGAAATCAACGAAAATCATATATTTCAATGAAAATTATATATTTCATAAATTTAGATATTCATCTTATAAAAAATGTAATCCAAGTTCACTATTCCTATTTTTCCAAGTTAAAAGTCAAAAGACATTTATTCACGTAATCTTTAACAAGAAAAAGCAATTTTTACATTTTTAGAAGTCCTGCATGATTCTTAAACCACTTACCAGTAATGGTGATTCTTTTTTTTTTTGTTTTCTGGATTTGGTACCAGTTTCATAATAACTATTGCTTGACTTACGGATATTTTAAACTGTCAAAGAAAGATCTAATATTATATATAACTGAAACAATGATAAGTTATTATTACATGATGTAAAATTTTTTTTTAAATTATATTATTTCTTCTAAATAGCTTTCTCATTATTAAAATCTTATAATAAAATATATATGTTTATATTTGCATTACTCACAAAACTATTGAAAGATATTCTAAATATTTTATAAAATAACGTATAAGCAATTCTTTTGCATAATATAGATGACTGAAGCTACAAATGCAAATTAATGTTTCTCATTTTGAAACTTGTTGTGTGGAAATTTTACTTTTGATATTGAAGACAGTGAAAACAAGTCATGCTTCAGTGAAAACAAATCAGTTTTGTATTTCAACTTAATGTAAAACAAAGTAGAAAAATATAATTTACGTTTAGTGAAAAAATTATTAATAAAAATGTATCATATATATAGAGAATTAATTATTTTTCCGTTTTTATAACACATAACAAATCAAGTCGCTAATGTTTAAATTACTTAAAAAAACATTTTTAAATTAACACTGAATTTGTAAATTTATGGTATTCAATATATGACAGTAGCATTATACTGCTTATATTCATCAACAAAAACAAGTTCGTTAAATATGTAACTATTTTGACCATTTATTTTTAGGTTCACATTCGATTTATTGTTTTTATTTTGTTGTCAGATAATTTGGTTTGAAATCGTCTAACATAATAAAAAAAATTAAGTTTACATGATTTTTCAAAATTAAGTAGTTTGTAGGAGTTTGATGTAGTTAGTTAGTATTAATATTAAATAGTGTTAGTAGTAGTTATATATGACACATCAAATGATGATGATCTTGTAATTAATATGAATAATATAATAATCACAAGATTAACTAGATATATAAAAGGAAAGTAAAAAGGTATAAGGAAAATTAAAAGTATAAGGAAAGTATAAGGAAAATTAAAAGAAATATAAAATGGAGGTATATAAATATATACATATAGCATGTTAGAAAAATATTCAACCGTAACTTTCGAAAATAGATAATTTTGTTTTCTGTACTTATGAATGTTTATTTTGTTATTGTATTAGTACATTATTCGTGTAAAAATAAAATAATTTAGAATTCAATATCAAAAATATCTTCTTTGTTTACTAGGGATTTTTTTACGCTGTTTTGATTTACTATTTGATATATTTCCTTTAAAACAGACACTCTTTGGAAGAATTGAACGTAGCTTTTTAGGCATTTGTTTTTGGTTATTGTAAGAAAAGAGTGTTCAATTTTCTTACTACTTGGCCATTGTCTTCCTGATGGAGATGTTGTCCCCATGGAAATCAGGTATTTGTATTTCATTGATTTTTCTGAATTTTGTCCTATTTGTATTTTATAATTTTTCTTACTCTAGTCATTTTTTTATTACTCTCTAAGTTATATCTTATATTATCCATATTAACATTTCTCTTTTTAGCTGAATTTGCACTGTTAAGATTTTCAATAACATATGTCAGTTGGTTTATGTTTAATTGATTACATGGATTTTCGTGCCTTGTATTTATTATACTTATATATAAATTTAAATATTATCTAGTAATTAATAATTTTCATGATTTGACGTCGGAAACAAAAAAAAATTAAAATCTCTAAGAAACACGCCCATTTGTCATACAAATAAAACTTATCTTCTAAAAAGTATTTATATTTTATGTCTATGCATTTAGATACATTAGACTATTATAGAGTTTAGAACTACAGTTTCCCATTATTTTTACATTTGCACTAGGTCTTGTTAACATATCGGCTAACATCATACATACTATATGCATATAAAATATTTAAGATAATTGGCATATGTTATAGCAATATTGTTAATATCATTGAATTTCAGAAAAATAATTTAATGACACAATCACAAAGTGAAATTGTTTGAGCTGAAATACGTTCCGACAAAAGAAATTTTTCTTTAGTGATTGTGAACTGACTTTTTGTATACCTCTAAGAAAAAGTTCCTTGTTTTGTTCTTAAAAGATAGATGCCTGAACTTGAATGTCTAGTAAAATCGCTAATAAATTTCATGTATCATTTCATCATCTGGTATTTGTAATTTCACTGCTTCACCAATATTAACAGTAGAAAATTCAAGATTTGAAGACTAACATTGTCTTCTTTGCTTGTAATTAAAAACCTTTTAGCATATTTACTGTATTTTCTTACTTGTTTTTATATTGTCAGTAAGTCAGTCTATGTTAGTCTAAAATGGATCACTTCATCATTCTTGGAAACATAGAGAAATTAACTTTAGTACACGAAAATAATGAACATAGTATATAATTTCTGATATTTTTAAGAAATATATTTTCTTCGTAAAAAATATGAAAAATAGGCTTAAAAAATATGGAGATAATATTATTGAAGATGTATTTTCCACATGACAAAGTACAGTTCTCACAATTTTTATTATTCTCAATTTGATTTCTTTTTAATATTTAACCAAAATATTTATTATAATTCCAAAATGCGTATATTGTTAAAAGAAGTAATCTTCGTGCTGTTTACTTTTGCATTTATAGAATCATATCTATAATTATTTTAAATTATACTTTTATTGTATATACCTTTATAAATAGTGAATGTTATTGAATATTTAAAATTTAGTATTCAAATTATATTAATTAATGTAAAAACTCTCGTCTAGTAGAATGTATATTTAAGTATACATCCATCCATCCATATATATATATATATATATATATATATATATATATATATATATATACAGGCTTTTTCATTTATAAAGCTTTATATAGGCTATATATAGTGTTTTTTCCATTTCTTAATGCCTGAATGCTTAGAAGCTTATCTTTCAGGGTAGAATATCAGAATAGAGTAATCCGATTTCAGTATTCTCTGCCTTTCCAAGTAACAAAGATGGGCTATTTTTCGTCCGAAAAAGCTTCAGGTAACTATAGCCTTTTCTTAGTGAAGCCTAAATCCTTAAAGTGATATATAAATCGGTTTTCTTCTAGTTGATATCACTTCCGTGTTTGGTTCACTTGGTAAGATAGCACTCAACCGGAAATCTTTCGAATGAACTTGTGGCCGTTCATTGCTGACCAGAAATATGATTGAGTAGGTGATGTGCACTGGATAACATCCAGTAATCTTCCTTTCTTTTTAGTGATTACTTTTCACACTTTATTTTGCTTTGAAACATCAAGCATTTGAAGTTTGAAAACATCGAACATTTATTTAACATAATTTCTTGTTCAGCCCAGTTCTGAAGTTATAAGGGGAGTCACAAATTCAGAATTTCTAAGAATGCTTAAGAAATGTAAATGAAAACTTCTTTCATATAATTGCTTTACTTAGCTTAAAATTATTGTAATGACTCAATCTCATATTACAAGGAGAACGAAATAGTTATTTTTAATTAATTTTTCTTCTTTTTATACTTAATTTAATGATTGATATTTAATAGTCATGAAAAGGCAATATAAATAAATTTGTATGTAAAGCAAATAAATTTTCCTTCTTTCAATAATTTTATTTTGATTAGTAAATGTCTAGTGATGGTACTGAAATATAATGGCAAGATAAAATAAAATATATTCCATATTTGTATTGTTTTTTTTCCCTGTTCTTTATATAGCCTAAATAAATTTTCCCAATTACTTACCTAAATATTTTCCTAAGTTTTTTATTTCATTACCTAAGTTTTTTATTTCATTTGTAGAGACATTTATATAATTTTTGCTTAACAAAACTACAGAAATATACAGGCTGTAAAGTATTTGCAATGATTGATTTGAAATCATGAAACATAAACATTTAGTCGAAAGCTGTATTTGCGGACCCTAATATGAGCCATAACTGATTATAAATATTTTAAATTCTGATTAATTAAATTAAATAAAGAAAGTAAAATGTGTTAACAAGTATTTGATAAAGTTAATTTTAAGAACAATTTCTTATTAGAGCTATCAAAGTACAAAATAAAACTGCAAATGACTCACATATATAAATAATTAATTGTAATGACTTTTTTTAAATAAATGAAGCTTTTTTTCATTTATATCAATTTAAATTTACAAAAATGAAGTCCAATTTTAAATTATAGAATATATGAAAAGCTTTGCATCACATATGCTAATTACGTTTTTACCATTACATTTTTTAACTACATTTTTTCTATATAATATTAAAATGTGTATTATTAAAAAAATTGTAATTAATATCTATCATTAATGCGTTAATGTTTCATTGCACACAAATCTATATTAGTGCATTTTGATTTATCGCATCTAAAACTATTTTTCTTTAAAATATTACTTCAATTTCTAAATTACTTTCAAAATATTATTTTGTTTAATGAATGTTCAATATTATTAATATAATTAAGTATGTTTTGCAGTTGTTTTTACAATTATTGGTAAATAAAAAAATTTAATTACCATAACCGGATAGAAAATTATTGCAATTTTTCAATAATTTCCTTTTTACTTTAGGTAATGTTTAATGGTATTTCTATATTATATTCTATTGCAGATATGTTATTTTTCGAGATAACTTCTATCATCTAAGACATTTATATTGACAAAAAAAGCTAATGGGAATTTTTTCATATTTAAAGTTATTTTTTGAAATTATTTTATATTTGCTTACGAGAATATTGCAATGCAGAAGTTAGGAAAACTAATTAATTAAGGTTTCTGAAATAGAAATAAGGTTTCATAGAAATTAAGGTTTCTGTATGGAATATAATAACTAAGCAAAATTATGAAAAATCTGGAGAAAAATTTAATTTCGAATAAAATCGTTATAAATCATTTTAAATTGATTTGAAAATTTTAATTTGACAATTTTTCTCTTATAATCTTTAAACTTTTTATATAAGGCATATAATTTTTAGATCTGATTGAAAAGAAAAAATGGTAATCCAAAAATAAAAAAATAACGAAGATATATATATATATATATATATATATATATATATATATATATATTTCCCTTTTAATATTTGTTAAATGAGTTTAAAATAGTTAGTAATATTCAATATTATATTGATACAGTAGTTAAAATATTTATAGCTTAAACGAGTAACTCACAAGTATATTTTAAGCTATTCAATGAGAAAGTATTTCACTGATATTTATTCAATCTGTATTGTATTACGAACAATAGAATTTTTAATGTTAATTTAGCTTGAATAGAATTTAAGCGATATCATTTCTTTACTATCCTTAAATTTAAAAGCTGTTAATTTTTAATTATAACCCGTGGTGCCGTTGTTAGTTAAGAAAATGTTATATAGCTAAGCTATTTTCAAAAAGTAATATCTGCTTATATATCATGTAACAGGACATTTTGAGCATTTTATCAATCAATTGATAAATAATTTTAATAGGATTGAATAGTAAGATAGCTTAGGCCATGCCTAGGAATCATTTCAAACAGCTCCATTTGATTTTAAATTCTGCGCTTATATTATTAACAATATAGACATTTTTGAAGCAAGCTACCAGTTTTCAGTTATTATATTTGATTTGTAATCAGTTTTGTTTTAACTGTATTGAAATAGGAATATGATTTTAAGTAATAATAAGATACAATAGCTTCCAGTTCATTTTTTTTAATTTACATTTCATTTTTGTGTTCACTTTTAGCTTGTAATAGTTGATGTAATTTTAAAAAAAAATGGTATTGAACTGTATTTTTAAGCTGAAAAATATTGGATTGAGAGAATTCTGCTAATGTACTCATAGAAATAGTATTTTTAAAGCAAGAAAATATAATTAAGACAGTTAAATAAATATTAAAACACAATACTTAACGCATTTTTGTAAGCATGTCAATTTACAAAATACTTAAATTTTCAAAAATGCATCAAAAATTGTTAAAAAGTTTTCAAAATTTTTAACTTTCATTCAAAATTAATATTTTATTTATTTTAAATATTATACAGTTAAAAGTATTAACAACCGTTATTAATAAGTTATTAATGACAAAAATCGCAATATAAAATAAATATATAGTTCTTTTTATAAATGTTACTAAAGCTTAATTTAATAAAATGTAAATCTAAACACTATGGAAGTGATTGTTACTTTTAAATAATTAACCTAAGTCTATTTTACATTCAATGCGTACTATTATTACCAATGTCAATTTACATTAGAAATAAAATAAATAATTTCATTAAGAGACTATTATATTTAAAATGTTATGAAGTTTATGTATTATAGGCCTTTTCTTTAGTGAACTATTATATAAATTTAGACGACTTATTTCAATATTTTTTAATTATTGCAAATTAAAGCATTCTCTTAATTCATTTATTGCGATACTTTGAAATTCATATTCTTTCAAACTTCTTAATAATTAAAATAAAAATCATTGAAAATAAAGTTATATTAAACTATTCATGAATCTATCACACTATTTCTATCATAGATATGGGGTTCTGGTCTTATAAATACAAACTGCAAGAATGCTTAAGAATTTCAGCAATATTTCATTTCTTTGAATTCCTGGTAAGGAGGATAGACAATCTGACGCTTCATAGATCACCAATTTCTCTGCTGCCATTGGCTACTCATCAAAAAATACCCTCGTCTGGAAAATATAGTACATATGAGAATTTGATGTCCCTTTCTTATTTATCTTCTTTTTCCTTCAAAACATATGGATGTGACAAATTTAATGCCTTATATCCTAAAGAGAGCAACAATTCATAGAAAATCAATACGAAAATTTTTCCTTCCCTTCACATTTTTCGTTGGGTATTATTTTTTGGAAAAATATATGAGCTATTTTTTTTTTTTTTTGAAAAACATTAGAGACTGAAATTTTACAATGATTTTTACAGAAGTATTTCTAAAAAAATATATAAAAAAGAAGAATTTGGATACCCTTATTACCTAAAGAAAATAAATTATTAAATGAATACATATATTGCTTCATGGAAGCATACTTTTGATGCATTCATTCATGAGGTAATTAAAAATTTATAAAAATATAAAAACAATGAGAAAGAACAAAGTATAGAAAAAGCATACTAATACTACATTAAAACACATGACTTCACAAACGTTAAGGAACTTTTTCGGAGGTGTTATGTTCCTACGTCCTTATGTTCAATTTATAATTATTATAGGCCGTGGTGGCTTGGTTAGTTAGGGCCATCGTTACGGGAAGGTAGTGAGATCAAATCCTGACTTAGCCGAAGACCCGTTGTATTCAATAATTGTGAAATGGACACGTAAAATATGTCGGCGCGTAATATCCTCCATGTTCCCATTCCAAATTAATATTTCTGTGAGTGGTTTGAATCAGGTTATGGGTCTTCTCTGAGTTCAATCTCTAATTCAAAAACTCAGATGGTGCTGTCATCTATGAATCAAAATCGTACTTCCACCTTCGTATGGAAAAGTCCCATTCAAAAACTCAAGACTCCCTTTTTGACTTTATTCACCTAATACCTGACGGGAGGTCTTAGCTTCTCCAAACATCGTAAGTAACAACAACAACAACAACAGAATTATTACTTAACATGAATTTATTAATAAATTTTAATATTTAAATACTGTTTAAGTTTTTAAAAAGGACAATTGCAACTATCAAAAATATATTTAAATGACAAGAAAAAGCTTCATTGATAAATAGAATGCTATATTTTTAAAACATTTTACCTTCAGTAAATTGTCTTGCATCTATTTTTAAAATTAAACAGCAGCAAAATATAATGTTTTGTTCCTAAAATTTATTGATTTATGAGGTATATTATAAATAGTGGATCTGTGTGAGATCAATATAATGATTTTAAATTAAAAATAATTTGATTTAACGTGTGTATGGGGGAACAAATAAAATGATCAATGTTCATCGTCACTATGAATGACGAAAACAACCGTTGCGCACTGAATAAAACTAGTTGAGCAGACAAAATTTTCGATTTATTTTTAGAAAATAAACACCAATACAGCTTTTAAGGGCAGTCAAAATATATATGGTGCAACAGTTAAAGTAAGGCTATCTTCAATTATTGAAAGCCACTGCTAAAATCAAGAAAATAAGCTGATTAGGAAAGGAGAGTATCAAATACTTGCTGGAATAAGATGGAAACTACAAAAATTTGAGAATTGTCTGGTCATAGATGACTTTTTAAAATGTAATCAATACCAATAATTGAATATAAAGAAAACAGAGGTGGTGAAATAACATAAGTAATACATGAATATAAAAAATTATCATGCATGAAGTGAAGAAATATCTGCATTGCATGCACATTATCATATCTATAATAAAATAAAGCCAAAAAATATACGTTTTTATATATATAATTTTTCCTTACAATAAAATTTCAAACATAATTATAAAAAACATGTATGGATTTATTCATTTAAATCTTACAGCAATTCGTGAATTGATGATTTTTTATTTCTACTTCGTGACTACTTCATATTATGTGGTTTCAAATTCATTAACATACCTTTTAATTGTACTTAAAATCTGAAATTAACAACTAATTCTTATTTTTTGCTTTTGCTGCTGTGAAATTCCCATATATAAACAGAGATTGCAAGGCATATTTATTTGGAAAACTAGTACCTAGTTCATTGGATTCGTATCGCAGAAAAATTACACAGAAACTTATAAATCCTTGTATATATATTTGAAAATAAGAATGCATAGAATTTGATTTTTCTCTTTATTGCTTTTATTAGTTTTATTTTAAGTAAATGCGTTTAAGAATTTTAAATTCCATTATACATTGAATAACAAGAAAATAATTAATAGATAATAATTGGATTTGAGCATATGTTTAAACTTTTTGAAACACAATAATTTTAGTTAGAAAATGTAAATAACTCAAATTTACCAAAGTAATTATGAACTTAATTTTAGAAGATGTGGGATTCAAAATAATATAAATTTTACTTATTAAACACACGCAACATTTTATTAGTATTATTATACATTTATAATAAGAAAAAAATTGTTTCTGCAAATAAGTTTAATATTATAAATTTATAATTGAACATTTAAATTGATAAGAGAATCGGAAAAACTGCTGAAAAATATTTAAATGAAAATTTATGATATTTTATTAGAAAATATTATTAATATAGAAAATATTGTTTTATTAAAAATATTTTTTTGTATTGTTTAAAATTATGTTAAAATTTATGATATTTTATTAGGAAATATTTATTAGAAAATATACAATTTTATCAAGAAAATATTGTATATTTTATTAGAAAATATTAATATATACAGTCATTAATTTTGTAGACTAAAAAACATCTAAGCATAACCTATCAACATTTTTTTAACCAATTTTAAGTGACGAGATCTTGTCACATCTAGGTCATCTAGAAATACGTCTTTCCCAACCAAGACATAACCAAGTCACTATTTCTATTAATTTATAGGCAAATATTAATATCTTTTAAATAACCATTCATTTATTTCCTCATAACATATATGAAACTCAAATGAGTTTTTATTCTTGCTGAATAGTATTTAGGACTTTTATCTTTCAGCTCTACAAGAGTAAGAAGTGACGACACGCAGTGGGTGTACCAGCATGGATCCGAAAGTGAGTGGGTTTTCGTAAATGAGATATATAATAAGCAAAATTTATTCAGATATATTTTTTATGAAAGACATGAAGTACATGATATATTTTATTTCACTGAACAGCCATTAGTGAATGCTATGAATCTACAGTTTGGTTGGAATTCAAACTCGTTATCATCTTAAAGCGAGAATGATAACTTTATCAAAAAGGCCAAGGAGTTAAAATATAATACAATGACCTTTAATTGATAAGAAGTTCTGTAGTGAGATCTGCATGAAAAGCAATTAAAAAAATTATGGGATCTCAAACGTTGTTTTGCGATTAAAAATCTTAGAATACATTGATGGAAGACACGAAGTCAAGTGGAAAGGAAAAAGCTAATAATTTGTTGAAAATCATTTGTTCTATATCTTAGATAAAGTTCGTTCAGAACATCGCAATATTCTAATCAGAACAATCAGTAACATGAAACATTGACCACACAAATTTCTCATTTTTGGAGAAAAGATAAAATAACCAATAGGAGCATTGATCAGCTAACTTTTATGATAAACAGGCAGTACAATATGATTTTCAAAAGCATATTTACACGCATCAAAATATTCATTTTTTGCACTTGCAGAAGCTAAAAGTCTTGGTTATCAAATATTTATTTTCTAAATATTTGTGTTTTGTTCAATTTAACTTTAGGTGTCGAAATAGATATTTTTCTTGTTTTCAACAATCAGGCGATATCCAGTTCAGAGCCATTTTTCTCTGGAGGATTACTATCACCCCATGAAATATGTTGCCATTTTAAAAGAACCTTGTACAGAAAAAGTTGAATATATAATTTTTACAATGGGGGACTGAAATTTGAATTGTTAAAATTCTATCTCATCATTTGCATAAGAACTTGTTCAAAAATGGTAAAAATTGAATTCATTAAAGACAATATGCATTAAAAACCTTTAAGTTATTAATAATTGAAGTTTAATATAATTTCTCTCGGTGGTTCATCTTTTATTGGAATATTTTGTTACTACCTCATCAACGAAACGCATGACTAAACTGTGAGGTCTATGAAGATATTAGGAAATTAGATATAAATTTAATCAATATAAATGCAATTATGATTTACTTTTTACATATATATGCAAAAACGATCAGTATATTTTTTTTAAAAAAAGGAATAATATAATTAATGTACAAGCAGGGTTAAGTAGTATGGAATAGATTTTTCAATTGTATGCATATTTCTATAATTACTAAAATTTCCTTACTTGGTATTTTTAATATTATTAAATCCAACGCAAAGGATTGAATTACGTGCCATAATCTGTTCGCATTAAAATTCAATTTAAAAGTATAGCAAATCGATCTCTCACATGTAGAAATCAATAAGCATTAATTTTAATAATTTGTAGGAATTCTTTTTTTGCAAGTTTCTAAGCCATTCATTAGGGATTAAAATTACACATGATTGAGAAATTACTTCATGATGACAAATATATAAATATTTCATTTATTTAAAATTTTAATAATTTTATACTTGTGTGATTTTAGGTGCTTAATATCTAAAATTATTTCTGGGCTGAAATAAATGTAACAATAGACTAAGATTTCATTCCTGTAATTTACTATTCTTGCTAATTTTTAAAAAATGTTTTTCAATGGCCTCACAAATTTGAAATAAGTACTCCAACAATGGTTTTATTTAATAATATACAAAGAGATTTGACATATCTTTGTTTACTATATTTTTCGCTTTTTATTAATTATTCAAAACTATAATTGTTAAATTTTATCCCTAGTTTCTATTACTTTATAATAATGGTTTATTTTTTTTAAAGGGAAAAAAATAATGTTTTTTAAAAGGTATATATTTATTTTTCCACATTCTACATAATGTTAGTAAAGGGCTTTAGTTTTATTTTTTAATTTTTAACAGTTCTTTTGTAAAATTTAATGCGTGGTGTAAATAATAATCTGCTATTTATAGAAATTAAAGGTCAAATTTTGTTTTTTTTATCTGAAAAGTCATATACGCCATTAATAATTTTCTGCAATATTTCTTGGTATTCAATTAAAAATGTCTATAGGAAATATTTTAAACAAATGTGAATTCTCAGAATAGTACTCTTTAGCAGTTTGAATTCCATAAAATTCTTTCCAAATATTTATAGAATATTTTTCATGAGAATACCCGAAACTGATTCTTTTTTCCTTCAAATATTCATCTACTTTATTTTCAGAAACAAAAAAGCCAAAAGTATAATCCGTCTTCTCCATTTCTTGTTCTTCCGAATTGTGAAAGCTATAAGTCTTTTTCTTCCTGTTGCTTTTAGAAAAAAATAATTTCTAAATCTCCTTTCTTCCAGTTGATACTACTTCAATACTTGGTTCACTGGACACCATGGCAGTCAGCTAAGAATCTTTTGGTTGGACTTGCGGTATCAGGAACTGCCCATAGAACAGATTGAGGAAGCTATATCTTACAGGTAATACCTGGAAATCGCAGCAATTTTTCTTTGCTCAGTAATTCCACTTCTATTCAAAAAACAATATCTTTCCATTTCATTTTATTTTATAAGAAAATTTCAAAGTTTGTATTTTTTTACGCTAAAACTTTTGTTGTTTAGTACAAAAACTAATCCTTACTTTTTAAAAATAAAAATAAGTATATTGTATTGAAATAAATTCGATTTGATATAATTTCTAATATTTTCTATTGTTTTGATAACAAAATAAAATTGTATATTACATAGGACATTTTAACATTTGTCGAGAAAATATGTTTCAGAAATGTTTATTTAAAGGAGATATCTATACTGAATAAGGAAATTGTATTTTATATGGTTTTCTAAGTAAATTATAAAATAGGCACATATTATCCTCTCATATTCCTACAAGATTTAATGCTGCAATACGGACAGACAGACAGGCATGTGGAGTGGAATACATCATGTCATCACAGAACACGGGGATTGTGCAATTCCCCTTTTCAAAAGACTCCCTAGACATATTTACATAAGATACATATCAAAAATACATATTTACATAAGAGTTCTGTGTTCAGAACTCTTATGTAAATATGCATGCCGACCAAGTTGGAAGTACATAACAATGTTGATTTTGTCATTATATTTCTGATCCAAAAACTAATTTAAAAATTATTACTGACTTTAAAATCATGTCACTTCCATTTAAATGAAATATTAAGATAATGTTTTAATGTTGTTGAAACAGTTATGCGCATATCATATTTAGAACAATATTTAAAAAAGAATTTTTAAATACTATTTTTGTATTATTTAAAATATATTTTCTTCAAAAATTATAAATATGTTGATTTTAATTAAATTTTTCCTGTTTGATCCAAAATGTGAACCAAATCATGAATGTGAAAACTCATAAACATTATTTGATATTTATTGAAGACATAAATTGTTTTCAATTCCGGCTTTTTTTACATATTTTATTAATTTCAATCATCGTGCAAAGAACATGATGATTAAGATAATGAAAAGAACATGATGAAGAAATAATATTTTGATTTCTTGTTAAGACATATCATCTTTCAGGTTCATTGATGTTTTCTTTTTCTGCTAATTATGAGTTATTTTTACTTGATATAAATCATTTATATTATAAAAAATATTTGAAATCTTTGGCTCTTGAAAAAAAATCTTTTAACAAATCAAAAACTGAAAGAAATATCTTTAAACTCATTGCTGTTTTTACTCCAATTAATCCTGTTCATCAACAAGTAAAATTCATTGAATTCTGGAAAAAACTGCTTCATCAAGCATTACAAAAATAATGCTTGCTAAAATATTGAACGTAGTATATAGTGAAAAAATTAGTCAAAGTAAACAATGCACTGGTAAATTTAAATGCAAAAAAAGTATGAAGTACTAATTCCATCAAAGGAATATTCTTTGCATGATACGAAAAAAAATATCAAACTTTTAAGCTTAGGCAGTAATCGCAAATCATCACAGTAAAAGTGGCATTATTTAGAATTTCCTTCTAAGTAATGCAACTTCTATTGCAAATAATGATGCTGTAATTTAAAAAAAATCTATCAATTTGAAAGGAAATGGCAACTCTTATCCTTGGGTAGCAGTTGTAATCGGAACTTCAAAAATCATATGAAGATGTGGCCAACTACACATCTTCTTAAAGCTTTCCGAGCATGCTCAATCGAATTCAGATCCGCCTATCTAGCTGGCCACTTCATTAGCTGTATATTTTTTTGTTTACATGTGTGTCTGTGAGGTGTCATGTAAATAACTGGAAATCATCACTTATTGGCCACGCTGAAGGAAAAATCTATATAAAAAATGTCTAGGTGCGAACAGTCATGGTTTCATGTGGAAATACTAGACGTTTTGCCTTGTCCCACAGAGTTACTGCACTAATCATGGATATTAACTTAAGTTTTTTTCATGCCCTTAAAAGATATTACAATGAGTTACAGGGTCTCTCCAAATGAAATAATAGCTACTATTGATTGGGAGACCAACCCAATACACATTCGAACTTAAAACAATTCATTCCATTGATCAACTGTTCAGTATAAATACTGTGGCATTATCAATTCAAATTTCTCATTTAAAGTATGACGACATTGGATAACAAACGACTGATTGTATCGCATATAAACCATCTTTATAAAGTCTTCTACACACACCTGACGTTTATATAAGCATTCCAGAGGTGTCTGAGAGAATGGATCTGCTTTCAGATTAAGTTTTAGTTCTATACCTTATTGTATATAATAGCAGTAATAGGTCATAAGTTCTTGACATAGTTTGTAGCCGTCCATGGCTAATTATCGTAATGATTAAAGAACTTATATTGTGATATCAAACAATGTCTCTGAATTTTATCCTGTATGTAATCTCTCAATAACACTCCATTTTAGCTCATCCGTCAGTGTTTTAAAGTCATTGTTACGTATTGTCTATGATATCTTACAGTAGTCTCATACGGAAATTTGCTGCCTTGCTCTGACATAAGCAGTTTTATACTCGTTTTCTATTAAGCATTCTAAATGTAGCATAACTGTATTATCTACTGTTTTGTTCAGCATCGGCTATGAGCTGCATGATTAACCATATGATTAATACGAATAAAAGAAACCATAAATTACTTTTCATTAAAATCATAAAATACATGCCATTTTTACATATTGTTATTTAGGATTTTCATAAAAATTATAGTGTTTAACTTTTCAAGTGCAACAAATTTGGCTAAAAGGGGAAAATACTTGCCAAAAATTATGCCTATGAAATAATTTAGAAATGTTTTATATGAATCCAATAGTATAAACATTTTATTATTCTTTGACTTATAATATTAACTTAATATGAGAAGTAAGGGCAATATTTTATTTTTCAAACTATACTTTAAAGCATATTCTCCTATTTTTAACGCATGGTTATTTATACAGGGATTGTAACATGTGATTTAATCTTAGAGGATAATAAAAATTGTATTGGATTTTATAAAAATTCTCAATGGCTTATGTTTGAAACCTCTTCAATGTAAATGAATTACTTTAACAAATACTATTATAATACATTTGAATGATTAAAGTTTCTATTTATATGTTTGTTATAGATAATTTGAGGCAAAGGAAGATGAATTTCAATAAAGAACGTAACATCTGAATAAGATTCTTTAAGTAATTCTATTGGAATTTATCTTTAATGATTATATATTGTAAAGTTCACTTCATCACAATTTTCTATTTTGTATTCAATTTGAATGCCAGTTTTATTGAAAAATAATGATGGACTATTGCTGATAAGCTTTAAAGACATAATATCAAAAATCAAAATATCAAACAAAAATTAAAAAAAATAAAAAAAATAATAATAATAATTATAATTTGTGACAAGACGATAATATAACATAAATTATCGACATAAAACAAAACAAGGGCAATTTTACAGCATTAGATAATATTTAATTTTTTATAATCATTTAAATTGCTATTTTGAGTACTCAATTACGTGTGCATCCATAAATGCTTTAACAGCAATAATAATCATTCATAAAAGCTATTTTAAACCCTAAAAAAACGAATGATAAAAAACATAATGGTAAAAACACAAAGATATTATTATACATCATTTACATATTACTTAAAAATTAAGATAAATGAGAGTAGAATATATAGTCTCATATTTTTTACAAGTTTACTATTTGAAATATTATGATAAGGTCATTAATCATTATAATGATTTTATTTTCCAACATTGCATTTATGTATCTGAATTTTGTATTTATTGTTGACTTAGTAATTTAATTTGTAGAATCACTTAGAAGTTTAGTAATTTTTCAAACATACCCGATGATTAAACAATGGATCTCCGAATTTTTGATGATGAAAAAATGAAAATTATTTAGCGATTTTTCTTCCAAAGGTATATATATTATAGCAAAAGTAAAAATCTTATTTAAAGAGTTTTCTAAAATGATTTGCAGCTTTATCTAAAGCAGAAATATTATTAATATAAATTTACTGTCGGTATGCTTATGATATTATTGATATATTTGGCAAAACTAAATTACAAAAAAAAAATCAAAATACTGTAGAAACAGTGAATTAGTATTTAAATATAAAGTTATCACTATATTCCAGAAGTAAATCCAGAGAAGCTCTGATTACAGCATATTTTAACTCAGTACAAGAAATACTTCTATATCGTTATTTATTTATACTTAAAAATAATCCTTTCTTTGTGCATTTAAGCATATTGAAAATGAAACACCATCTAATAGTCTGGAAAAAAAGGGAATGTTACTAGTGAAATTTTCACAGTTATTTGTGAGAGATAAACACTTTTTGAAGATCAAAGTAACGCCACATAGAAACATCTGCACACAGCAATTTAATGGAACATGATGAATGATCTATATCGTAAGTCTTTGACAGTGCTCGATCATTTCTTCAACAGAAAAAGTTGAAAAGAATTTCCTAAAAATGTTCTTAACAGTTCTATAAATTTTTTCTCGCAAGATGCATCTTTACGAACAGAAACAATATGCTGCTTCATAGATCAGTTTTCTAACATTCTTGTATCGGCTACACATCATAAAATGTCTGTAAGAATGAAAATATATGGCATACTTTTTATAGAAATCCAACAATTTTTCGTTGTATTTCTTTCCATTTCCAAGAAATCTTCGGGGTGTGACGAACATAATACAACGGATTCTACATCAAGTAACTATTCATCGAAAATCGATGCGAAAAGTTTCCCTCTTCAAACATTTCTTTTTGTTTTTAATGTTTGAATTTATAGAAGAAAATAATAACAAATGTAAACATTTATGATCTTTTTTATAGAAGTAACAAAATACTATTTACCTCCAATGTTAAAATCGAATTCTAAATGCTAAAAATTTGTAAAACTCTAAAAATTAATTTTTTGTTATAAAATTTTAATGAAAAGAATTCTTTTCTAAAAGACCTGATAATGACAAATCAATTTTCAAAATTTATTTTACCTAATCCTGTAAAAATATGCAGTTTATTTCTTAACATATGCAATTACGCAATTTCTAACGTACAACCTACGCAATTACGCAAATATGTCCATCAAATACTAATAGAAGTATTTCACTTATTAGAATGATTTGAAATATGATATAAATATTATATTTTAATTACATGATTATATTTTAAGTGGAAGTAATATATTTTAACATTAAAGGCAAACATTTTTCTATTATAAATTCTTAAATGAAAAAACTATTATATAAAATATGCAAATAATGAATAAAAATAAAAGTTAAATACATATTTCAATATAGGGATACCAACAGGGCCGGCGCTAGGGGTGGGCAAGCCGGCCCCTTGCCCGGGGCGGCAAATTGGCCCTAAAATTAAATTTCTCAAACTTTTAAGCATTTTCTCTTTCTAAAATAATTGCGTTTTGACCCATGATATACTAAACTCTTTTGTTTAAAATGAATCATATTTTTTATGCATTAAGATATTTGGAATCAAACCCCTAACGACCTTTATATATACAAGGTGTTTTTCAAACATACAGCAAAAATTTGTTTCGAAGATACAGGGCGAACAAAATGTTTGACATTATAACAACATTTTATTACCAAAAATTACAGGTAAAGTTTTTTAATCTACAAGAACTGTTGAAAATAATGACCTCCAGCTAGAATAAGAATGTAAGAAATTTAATGATTTTAAAAATTATAAAAATGGATTTGACGAAAACTATGTTCGCCCTGTATCTTCGAAACAAAGCGAGTTCACAAAAATTATCAAAGGACAAAATATTCTTAGAATAGTCGAGGGAACAAACCCTTGAATTTTTGGCGTATGTTTAATAAACACCCTGTATATATTAATAATGTATGAACTTTTAACTATTTGAAATGTCAAAATATTTGAAATGCAAGAAAACTCACAAGCATAAGAAATTCCCACTTAAAAATAGCTTAAAACTTAAAGAAATAATTTTTTTTTATAATTTAATCAAAGGGACACAATAATAGAATTTTTAACCATGTGTCTTAATTTGTCGAAACATGTATCAAAACTTCAACATTGCTGATGATTGCAATTTTTTTACTCGTTTTATTTTACCATTACTCGTGGAAAGAATTTAGGTTATCTCTTTTAATTTTTGTTATAAAAGGGCGGCATTTTACCTCTTTGCCCGGGGCGGCGAAACTGCTAGCGCCGGCTCTGATACCAATATCCATCTAAATACTTAAATAAAATTTCTTATGGGGTTAAGAACTCTCAAAATAGTGTTTTGATGCAAATTAAAAATATTGATAATTAAGATCCAACTCCAGTAAAATAAAAAAAAATCATTTTTATTTTTTAAAATTTTAAGGGAATAAAAATATATTATTTAATGTATGATAAGGTTTAAGGTACTGAAATATTAATATGCTAGCATATGTAGTAATTTTTTTTGTTTAAATTAAAATGACGTTTGCTGAAAAACAATTCAAAGATAGAAAGTAAAATAACTATACCGATTTATATTTAATTAAATTTTTAAACACACGCAATTTATTTTAAAAAAAAATTCAAAGCTATATTCCATTTTAAATGCCTAAATAACACATATAAGCTTAGCTTATTAATAATACTAGCTTAGTGGAAAATCTATTTAATTTGTACGTAAAGATGAAGACAAAATATATTTTCAACTAATGTAACTTTTATAAAAGTCTCAATTGAAATAGAATTCAATACAATGTAAAGAATAAAATAATAAGTTCATACAATAAAATTATAAATATGAGAATTTTAATATACAGTGATTTAAAAAAAAACTGATTAGTTTTACAAACACCACAATTTCTAATTTAAATTTAAAACTGGATATATTTTGATGTAGCTTCAATTTTAAATTTCAAAATGTTTCCTGTATAAACAAAAAACATCAATGCATTTTTAAAATGCATTACATATTACATTTTTATACAAATACATCTATTTTAAATTTAATCATTATTAATATTATTTATTTTACATTTGTTGTTAATTTCCTGATGCATTTGTAAACAATACTTGTTGTTAGGAAAATGATTAATTCTTTTACATTAAAACTTTTCTAAGAATATTTAATTTAATAGTAAACTCAATATTTCAGTTGAACCTTTAGTTAGAAAACTGTAGAAAAAGTCAAAACATAATAAAGAAGTATACATCGGCCATTTAATTTGACGACTGGCGTAAAAGCTGGGTTTTTTGGTGTCTTTTCACCTGTCTTCCTTCTGAAATGACCCTTTTTTAATGATCATCTTAAGATATAGGATGCCATAAAATAGCCCAACTCTTAAAACTGCTGCACAGAATAACCATATATTGTTTTCTTTATTGAAGGTGGTAGAAACAAATATAGAGAAAAGTGTTGTTTTAGTGCGAGGTCGATTTTTACTCAATGGCATTTAGTGCTTTGCTTGAGAAAAACAGATCAATTTTGAGCTCCAATCTATATGGAAATTATTTGAAGTTTCTAGAAAAGTTTTCAAAAAACAAAACTGTTTGCTTAAATTAAATGTGGTTAGGTACTTAGCTAGAAAAGAAATGATTTAATTTCTACAAATTATTGAATTCCATTCTTAGGCATACTATGAATGTAAACATTTATAGACATAGATATATCCCACATTCAAAGAAATAAACAAATTTTAAAAAAAATATATAATAAATATTGCACGTTATATCAAAAATAAAATTTAAGTTTATATTAGGTTGGGGAAAAATATATCCATTATTATTACGTGAACTTTATTTAACTTCTTTTGAATTCACTTTGTAAAAAGGTGTAAAACAGCTTTCATGAAGATTTTTAGGTCTTGCGCGTTACGACGGCTGACATGCAGTTAACTTCGATCATTTTTGATATTTTATAGACATTTTCTACGATGCTGTATCCACATTCGAGGTGCATCTCTAACATCAAAATTACCCGAACTGAATCGACGAAAAAAATATTGTACGTAACTGGTTGGTACAGTCTTATATAGGACGATAAACACCTTCCACAATTTTAGCCACCTGGCTATCTTTTTCGCCGTTACAAGAGAAAAACGTAAATGTATCGAATTTTCTGTTTGTTGTCTTCCATTTTTAGAACTTTGTACTCGTAACTGAATTAATCAAACAAAAAACCGCAAGAGGATATTTTAGTGTCAAATGTCACCTTTCCAACGAGCAAAATCTGAAATTGTTTGATTGATACCTCACGAGATATCGATCACTAAAGACGTCTAGCGAAAAAATAATGGATTACTTTTTCCCCAAACTAATATATAAACCATTTAAAAACATTTTTTTTATATTTTCATTTCAGCTACTTTTATCAGTTTAATTTTATATGATAATATATATATTTAATAGTAAGTATATATTTAAAACGAAATACCCTAAAATTCATTTAATTTTATTCACATTAAATCGCTAAATAATTTTTAGAGTAAATTTTATGATATTGATAATTATCATAAAATATTTAATAATAATTAATTATGATTTTTATAAAAGTTTTTTAAGATAAATGTGAATTTATATGGATTTCAGTAATGACAGTTACATGCACTCAGATATGAGGTTAAAAAAAGATTTGTGATCATATCATAATCATACCTCATAATTAGGATACACTTACTTTGTTCGTGACATTAGAATGTTTATTTCTGATATTTACGTTATTTTTTGATACACTTAACATAAATCACACTAATTACTAATTTCACACTCATATGTTACATTACCTATTTTGAGCTTCATTTTAAGATTATTTTATGCATTATTTTGAGAATAGCAAGATACATATGTTGAAAGAAAAATAATCATAAAGAAATTTAAATATCAAGATTTAATTATTTTACTTAAGTTAAAAAAAACAAGAAATTGAGTTTATATATTATTGTCTTTTTACTAATAATAATTACCAGTAGCACAATATTTATGTGATTATACTTGCAAAGATAATCAATTAGGGTAAAGAGGGGGGAAAAATAATTTTTTAAATGCACATGTTGCTTAGAATATTGGAAATCTTTAACATGCCTATTATATTTTATCTCTTATTTCTTAGCATATTGATCTTTGAGTTGATAACTAATCAGTTAAAATTTTAAAATTTCTACTGTGAAAAAGCTGTTTTCATCTAATATCTGAAAATCCATTTTACTTTGATAATGTTAAAAGTTTGATCTATAAGTCAAATAGTAATTAAAGATAAATTGGATTAAAATAGAAATTTTACACAAAATATTTGTGTGAATGTGTTTCAGTACATCTTACTTAAATAGTGGAAACAATCATATTTTATAAAGATATTAACTACTTTATTCAAGAAATTTCTCAAACTATATCTCAATATTTTCAAAAAATAAATATTAAATTCTTTCGAAAAAATAAAGTAAATCATATTTATAATTTTTTTATTCTAAAGATTATAAAGTTAAACGTCCGTATCATCTATAAAGATTCATAAAATCCAAAAAAGGACCAAAATGAAAGCGTTTTGCAGGTTTAACATTGATGAGTCATGGGATAAGATATTAACATAAAAAAATAATAAAAAAAAAACATAATTAGTATTTGTATACCTATACATTCATTTTCGCAGATAAATCAGTGAAAAGATATGCAAATAATAAATATGTATCACCAATTCAAGGACAGTGGTTAAGCCCAAGCTTCTGGTAGCTTCCCTTGCCCTGCTAAATTTGACCCTGTATCTATTTCATTTGAAACGAGCGAGAACGCATTTATATGCCTTAGATTTGGTTCTCCGGACCTTTCATGGTACTCCAGCCAACAGTTTTCATAAGTTTCTGAGCAAGATTTATAAGGTACGCCAATATTATCTGAAGTCTTTTTTCACTGTCTACACACATTTCTGAAACTGGAGTTCACGTAGGCTGACGTTACGACGCTGATTGTTGATTAATGTAAAATGCTCTCAAAACAAATATTTAACTTTTCCATTCAGTACTTTTTTTTTTTTTTTTCCATTTTACATAAGATGGAATTAAAAAAAAGCCTGTCTTGAATTCTCCAACCAATATTTCCAAATTGCACAAACCAGCGCCATCTATTGGCTGTTTCTCTAATTGTTTTCTTACAGAGAGAGAGTTTTATGGCACACCAATCTGAACTTCAAAACTGATTTATATTTGGCTGTATTTTTTGATTTCATGAACACACTTTAAAGTTTAACTTTTTCTTGTCCATTTTGTATATAATTTTGTATTTAACCTTTTCATTTTTTAAATATGGAAATATAAGATTTTAGTTGATAGAAAATTTTATTAAGCATACGATTTTATTAACTAAATTATATACATATATATTATTTACATTAAAAAGCGAATGTAAAAATTCTCTATAGATAAGTTGTTATTTGTTAAGAAGTGATGACAATCTCCGGATACGTACTTTAAATGTAAAAGAGGCTAGCGTTAATAGTGTGCAACGTACGTTTTTCTATATATCAGTTTGAAAAGTTCTAAGATATAAAAAATGAATCTGAGAATTTTTTTAGTCATACATGAGAATAATCAAAATGATGATACATAAGTTAAACTATGTAAAACAGATACAAATAAATTGTGTAAGAAAGTTTGTTATTTTGAATAATGCAAATAATGTTACATGTGAGATTATAGTTCTTTTATTCTTAAATGACATTACTTTTCAAGAAAATGTTGTGTTTACAATAAAGGGAGAGTCAATTAAGTGAGCATGTAAAAAAGTCATTTTATTTAAATATCTATTTGTTCGTAAAATGTAACTTTTCCTCAATATCGATTTATCTAAAATGTAACTTTTCCTTAATAGAAAATTAAATTTTAGCTATCGAGTATCTTGCTAAATTGCTCATGTAATTACATGACTTTTATGTATATAATAATTCATATTATAACTCTAGATTTTGTCAGAGAGCTCCTTTTCAGAAGATAATTCCTTACAAAAAAGTTTTTACATAAAATTTGTAATTAATATATAAATAATTAAAAATATTTTTAAAAAACATATAATGAATTTATTGTTTAGTTAGGAGTTATAGTTTTCTGAGGTTGAATTTTTAAATTATTCAAAATAAAAAGCATGTACTTTTAGAACGACTGAATTCAATAGTTTGTATTGTATAACGGGAATAGGGAATGAAATAAAAAAAAAATGTGCAATTTTTTTCAAAGCAATATTCGTTAAAGTTTGTTTTATGAATAATAAAAAAAAGATTATTTTATTATTTATCTTTTAATATTTGATTTCCCTCAGTTGACAGTGAGTATTTAAATAATACATTTTGATTTGCTCTAGAACAAACAAATTATTAAGACTTTGTACATTTATATTACTTTCTATTTGTATAACGGTAAGATTAAAAATGAATTTTTGAAGAAACATTTTTCATTTTACTTTGAATAATATTAAATGAAACTGAATTCATTTTCATTCATCAGAAAGAGCAAATATTCAATGAAAACATGCAAGGAATAATAGAATACCTTCTTTTGAATAAAAAATAATCTATTTGCACAGCACCATATTCATTTAACTAAATAAACTAAATTAAATCAAACAATATTTGGATTGTCTTATTTTATTAAAGTCAACTGGAACTGAATATTTTAATTTTATTAAGTTTATAAAATAAATGATACTTTATGTAATATGAGATCATTATTGTTCGTAAATCATTCTTTTACTTTTGAAGTTGTAAGTCTCAATTTAATAGATTCAAACATTTTATGTCTCAAAATTTAACATATTGTCATTCAGATAGATATCTAAATTTTTGATAGGGCAAGAAATGTTAAAATGCATTTTATCATAATTTTGTAGTAAGCAAAATAAGTATTTCAAATCTTTATCAGTTGTATCGAGCTTCATTGTTGAAAAATCGTTATAACAAAAAAGAAAATCATTATTGCAGGAATTCCCAAAAAAAACACCATAAGAGAATTAAACGAACTTTGCTGATAAATATGTTTTGCAATATTTATTTTTGCAATATAATATTACAATATCAAGAAGAAACTTCAGTATATTAATGTTTTAGTTAATGTTAAATTTAAATTAATGTTTACTTTAGATTCTATTTCCTATCTTCTTCATATATTTTCAATATTCATTTTGAAACAAACATTCCATAAAAAATTTAATTTTATAATGAATTCTGAAAATACCAATTTGAGAATAAATTTTTATGCATTTATTTTAAATCATTCAGATCTGCTGTTTCATAGAGAATAAACTTAATTAAATGAATGTTTTAAACGTTATGCATATAATTTTTTATCGGCTCAAAATTATTTGAAAAACGTCACATCATTGTTATTAAAAATCAAGTTAAAATTATATGATATCGTTTAAAAGAAAATACTATTGAATTTTGCTTTGTAACAAAAAATAATCAATACTATAAAGTACCCAGATACAGATAATACTTGATGCCAGAAAATTAATTAAAATTCTTTTCTTTAATTATGAAACTTTCGTATCTTCTTTTGATTATATTCATTTAATTAAAATAATATAAAGATTATTTTGTCGATATTGTAAATTATGAAAAAGATTTATTGTCAAGGTGTAAAATAAATGAATATTAATCATTAAAAAAATGTTTAATTAGAATTTAACAGTTTAAAAATTGATGGGATCGTTTTGAAGTTGATTAATTTCTCATTCTTTCATAAACTCTTCTGCATCATAGCATTAATTATCTTACATAAAAACAAAGGACATTGAAAAATATTGATTGGACTATTTATTTTTAATCAGTTTTATTATTTATTTTTAATCATTTTTAATCAAGCCTGTAATGGTGTGAAGAATGATTAATTTGTTCAAAATTAATTGTTTATTAAAAATAAAATAATAAACTGAATTCTAAATTACATTAGGAGTTCAAACAAATTAAATTATGGAATAATTAAACACCTCAATGAAATAAATTTTAGCCACTAGTTTAATATAGGAATGCGCTTCAATAAATTAATCAAAAAAATGGTTAATCTGACATTTTTGGCCTAATTTTTGTGATTAATATTTTATGTAATACCAAAAGAAATATATTTACAGGAATTTATAATTATTTTTGTTAATTTATAGCATTCAAAGTTCCTTATAATAAACTTGATTTATTTCAATAAAAAAGTTTTGTATTCTAAAACTTTTAATAGTTTAAAAGTATTTTATTTATAATCAATTTCATTTCATAAAACACAGTAATTTGGATACTGTTCTACTTATTATTGATGAGAAGGGAAAAAATAAGCCAGTACTGAAAATTTTACAAAAGAATAATAATTTTACAAATTATATAAATTAAATATTAGTTAAGTATTAGAAAAAATATTAGTTATATTAATGTAATATCAAAACATTTCATTTTTTTAATAAAAATAGTACACTTTTTACCACAGAAATTATCTGAGAATATGAAAAACAAAATAGCGTATACATTTACGATGTTTTTATTGTAATGAAAATTAGTTTTACAGAATAATTCAATCTTTATTTTTATTATATTGTCTCAGTATAAAATTTATTGAAACAAATTTATATTTCAACTATGATAACTATGGGTAAAATAATTTAAAAAAACATTCAGTGTGGGAATAATTTGGCACTTTTTGTTAGGTATGCGTGAATCTAAAAATCATTGAAAAATACATGTGGTTAAAGTTTGTAATTATTTTATCAATTGAGTCTGAATTTAAGCATGAGTGAAAAAATTTAATGAGTACTTCATAAGAATATATGTCATATTTAACAATATTTTTAAGAAATATATTGCAACATATGACATATATTGAAGACAGAGAAATCAGAAATTGCTTCTGATCAAAACATTAAAAGTAAGCTTGATTGCATTCATAACATGTCATATGTTTGATATTTTACAATAATATGTCATATGTAGCAATATTTTAATGAAGCATGGTGTATTTATCACAAGCATTGGTTACAGACAACCGATCTACTTAAAATTGACTAGTCGAAAAACATTGCATGCATACAACTATGATGTAAATATTGCAGAACTGATTTCTAAGATTTAAGCAATTAAAAGAGATCATACCAAACACACAGAGATCATAGATAACACTCCAAATCATAGCAAACACTTTATACTTGTCAAAATAGGTGCGTAGCATGAGTTGAGTATGACAGTATATGAGGGATGCATACACTTCCCAGGATATCTAGAATTGGGCCTGCAGTTGCTAACAGAAAACAATTTAAAATACTCTTCACTATATAGTCATTTCTAGTCATACTTCGCTACACTTAAGCTTCACAAATAAAAGATATGGAACACTGATTAATGTTATTGAGGTTATTGTTATTGATTAGTGTTATGAATGAATGGAGGATAAGTATGAGACTTTATGTTTATAAAGGGACTTGAATATAAATTTTGCTTTCTCAGCCATCTGAAGTACTTTATAATATATGCTGATTCCATGTTCCATAAATGACAAAGAAGAAACTGAAGCTGTTACATAGACGAAACTTTATCTTATCTGAGTGACGAAATCCTGTAATTTGCTTATCACAAAATACAATGTCAAAAAGAAATATTCTTATATCAACTTTTTATATACTTATCATTTTTAAATAAGTTCTTCCATTAAATTAATATTTCATTCATTTGATATTTAATAGATATGGAAAGGATTACTCTGCAGAACCGTTTTAACTTTTATAGTTCATCGTAATGTAAACCGATATCTTTACTGGTAGATTATTTTTGTTTTATCAAATTTTATTTTACGTTTTTTTATTAGTTTAGTTAATAAAATAATTATTTTTTCCACAGTTTATTAGATAGAATATTATTTAGATATAAAAGCATCATATGGAATATTACATAGACATTCTTAATTTAATATGCATTAAAATGTCAGTAATCCAAAGTTTAATAAATCACATAATGTGTGTTGTTTTGTATTCTTAAGATTAATTGCATTCAAAGTGACTTTTTTGCTATATGCATTGAATACTCGTATCTTTGGACTTCCAACAATATTTCAGTAACTACCATAGATTTTACATCTTGTATTCAGTAATTACAGCTTTTTTATTGTTTGTAAGGAGTGGATAATATTTATATTTATTTTTTCAAAAAAACATGTGCTCAAAAATAAAATGAAATTGAAAAAAATGAGTTTTTGCACCGGTTCTTATGCGAAGAAATATGAAAACATCATACTAAAAATGTTTTCACAAATGCAAAAATTTCATTAAGTTGATTTTTGGTATGAATTACGATGAATAAAGTATAAAAACGAGCAATATATAATTATTTAAACTGTAAAATAATAAAACACTTATTTATTTTAATTTAAAAACAAAACATTTATTTTATTTTAAATTAGATTCTAACGTTTTTATAATAGCTCTTTATATAGGGGGGGGGAGGAAACCCACTGATTGCCGAATCAGCTACTAATATATAAATAATTATTTTGTATTCGTTTAATTTATCACACGGGAGAAACGTTATCGATCATTTTGTATTTCCTAATATTTAAATTTTAATGTCATTTAAAAGAAATCCACGATGTATTTTCCATTTTAACCTTATTGATTATTTTAAAATTATTGATATTGAAAAGTAATCCTTAGTTCTAATAATTCAATGCTCAATTACTTAATACCTTATCCTAATTATCAAACTTTATAATTTTGCTTAAATAAAAACCCCTAGGCAGAGTTGCTGTCCTATTTAAATGATTGTTTATATTACCCCCATTTACTTCAACAATTTAATTGTGATGTGTGAATGTCATCTATACTTAGTTAAAATCATTTGTTAAAAACTCCTATAAAAAATCCTAATTTTCTTTGATTATATGATTGAAAGTTGTAATACTTTTAAAACCATTTATTTTGTTATGATTTTTTTCAGCTATTTTTAGAATTTGTATGACTAGGAACTTATTATATTAGTTTTGAACTTGATATTACCAAACCAAGAAACAATAATTAGCAAAATTAATAAAACATTTAATATAGAACTTTAAGAAAACTGTTTAAAGCTTTTAATGAAACACAAAAAATATTTACTTTGACAAAAAAATCGGGGGAAAAAATAGGTTAGTATGTAGGAAAACAAGTTCTAAGTTCGTGTGAACAAATATAATCATGTCTCTGCCTCCGGATGCGAGAAACTTTGCTATTGCTTCGGCATACTTTTTATATTCCTCGTTGCCAAACAGAGATTTGTTATATGTGATTTCGTTTTATTTTTTCTTCTGTGAAACATTTCTTGATTCTTGCTATTGAAATAGAAACATATATTGTAGGAAAAAACAGCTAAACAAAGTATTTCAAATTTCACAACAAACAACATGGAAAAAGCTATGTAATATGTACTTAAATGTAGCTACATAAAAGTTAGTTTCTGGAAGTATTATTCATAATTACTCGAATGTTTCTCCAAATTAATTTCTGAAATTAGCTTTATTTAATAAACTATTTATTTTTATGGAAGGTTTTAGTCTCATCTCTTGAATTAACAACAAATATTAAAGAAGAAAATTTTTGGGAAGAATTTTTCTAGTTCTTTATTTAAAAATATCTACTTTGCAAAACTTATACTTTCTGTATAAATCGTTAATGAATGATCCTTTTAAAAAAGTTGATTTAATAATGGAATATATAAGAAATATATTTTATTTCTTATTTATTCCGAATTATATTCATCAAATAAAGAAACCGTTAAAGCTACTGTTTAAGAAAAAGAGTTAAAAAATGCATAACTTCATAAAGTAAGCATTAAAATAAAATATAATGTTAAAAAAAATTTTAGATAATGGTTTGTACTTTGCAAAGGTTTTAATTTCAGTATAAGACGTTAATTATTCTATTTTAAAAAATCGATGGAATAAATAAGAAGTAGATTTTATTTTTTATTAGAAATCATAACGGAGAATATTGTTTGCCCGATATTACGGTATAACAATTGCATATTTTAATTTAGTAAATTCATTAGGAGAAAAATGATAGCTAATCTGATAAGCAAATTAAAAATTCTCTCAGTGATAAATCTTTTTGAATGAGGAAATATTACGTTTGGGTTCCATTGATATTACAGCTCTGTATATCATTAATTTTTTTCTTGACAAATTCACTGAACTAGATTTACAGAGGAATGTATTTATTAAGTTCCAAAGTGGCCTAAAGTCATAGTATGACATGAACTTTAAATCAAGTGGCGCATTTTCTTGTATATAATGAATAATGCCTTAACGAAAATACATTACATATATACTATGTAAGCATATTTCACATTTTCCAAAAAAACTATCAAAGGCTATTAAACACGAAAGGGAATGGAATATAAAAATTGATGAAGTTACACAAAAAGATAATTGAAATAATGAATATTTTGACACTCAAATGGACTCATTATGAAACTCATTATTCTAGAAATAACTTTAAGACATCTATATATTTGTAATGACTCATTGGGTTTTATGTGATGATATTCCGCTTATATTTAAAATAATACTATAGTGTGTTTGCATACTAATAAATACTTTCTTTGTTTATATACTATCATGGAAACACTTTAATGATTTTTCAAAACTGACTTAATAATTTTGCAACTCAAAACTTCAACTATTGAAATAGTTGAATGTTTATATCTGTCATTTACAGTATATTTTACATAATTTTTCCCATTGTACTGATAGGTTATTGCGTGGAGTTTAGTTGATTCATCCTCAAACGATTCTCCTGAAAGTTACTGCATTTTGTATAATTTCTTAATATTTATTTTATTTTTGGAACTGAATGAAAGATACACATACATTTAGATTTTATTGTGTAAATAATCAATTAAAATTATAATACATTCTTTAAATGTTTTCTTAATTTCAACGAATATTAAAAAATTTTATTAAAATCTTAAATATGAATAAGTTTAAAATTTAGGAGAAAAAAATGAATGTTAAAATAATAATTTCATCAGATATTGTACACAGTAGTTGAAAATTAAGTTTAAAGTATATTCCTTATTAAAATCTGTCAATTATTTTCAAAAATATTACTCTGTTTTAGTTATTAACTAAAATACTCAATATCAAAAATGTTTTATAACATGCCAACTGTTTTGTAAACATAAGGCGACTATTTTAACATAAGTATCGTATTTTTATGAAGACTTTTTTAGAGCATGTGCATCATTTGGTATTAATTTACCTTATAATTCATTTTATTCAAAATTGGGCATCTTACCAGTGATTTAAAATTTATTATAGGAGACAGTCAGAACAAGGCATGTATAACTAATAATGTTGTAAGAAATTTGCCAAACAATTATTTTATATATGCAAATAAAACTAATAAGTGATAAATAAAAATATTTGAGAAAATTTTTCAAGATATAGAGCTTACATTTTCAATGTATTTAATAGTATAGTTTTAAGAACATATTTCATTACATTACATTACTTTTATAAAAATCAATTAAAAAAACACTACAGTTAAAAGTGAGAAGATGAATAATTATTTGTATCATAAACGCAACATTAAAATTGCATTAAAACTGATCAATTTTTTACATCGGCAAACATTAAAATGCAATAAGAGGTACTTTTATTTATCTATTATCAATTTTTCTGTCATATTTCAAAAATTAATTATTCATTCTAGTAGAGGTAAAAATTTAAGAGAATGTATTTTTAGACAAAATTCACTTCTATATATTTATAAAGGAAATTAACTGTGTAAAATATGACCTGCCAAATTATTTATGAAATCGTGTTGTAAGCAATCCATATTATTGATTATGAAACTTGTTTAGTTGCATTGTTGCAAATGGTTTGCTGTTTTCCTCGAAATAGAAATATAAAAGTCTAACATGAAAAGTTCAAGTCGTTTTAATTATTGTAGTCTGAAAATCATCTTATTGAGTAATGATACAATATCATGCCATAATAATACTTAATCACGCACTGTATTGTGTACAGTAAATAAAAATCACTATGAAACAATATATATATGTATATATTACTGTAATGGACTCAATTTTGAACATCATATACATAATTATGCTATTTCAATCAATTACATTATTAGAAGCCAAACTGTTAAGTTTTTTTTTATTGCCTTAAAAATTAAATGGAAAAATATAGCATTTAGGTTAATTTCATGTAGTTTAGTTGTGCAACGTGTAAACATTATTACAAAATGGGAGAAAATTTTCTCTTCTAATTATGCAGATGCAATAAATTTTCTTTTATGAAATGATGGTAATGGAAACTTCTCTGTGTCTTAATAGTGTTTTGAATATTTTGACATTTTGAGTGAGAATATCTTGACAACATAGAAATATCTTGACAATGACAATATTCATTATGAGTAATCATCATGAAATTAATCTTTTTTTAACGATTCTGTTGTATTATTAAGTATATGATGGTTTTTCCAAAGTTTCTGAAAATAGCAATTTTGCCTCAAAAGTATATTTTTGAAATTAATACTACTATCAAAGGAGGTTTGAAGCATACAGGAATTGAATCTAAATTACTGACTATTTTAGCTCAGCATTTAAATTTTCAGTATGAGTTGATCGAAGCTCTCGATGGTGAATGGGGAGCACCTCGAAAAAATGGATCTTGGACTGGTATGATAGGACTAGTAAAAAGTGGCAAAGCTGATATTGCCCTTGGAAATATAGCCATAACAGAAAAAAGGTACAGTGCTGTTGATTTCTCTGTTCCTTAC
>JAPDSC010160516.1:506-23186 GCA_026290005.1 Latrodectus geometricus
AGTATATATATATATATATATATATATATATATATATATATATATATATATATTATGTAAAAAAATAAAAAATGTCAATTCAACTCTTACTCAAAAAATAAAAAAGTATTTTAATTCAAAATTCAGATAATTAATAAATAGGTAAATGAATTTTTAATTTTTCTGTCAACAAAACTAAATTGCTAAAAGAAATTTTGAACTGCGAAATCGCTTTTTAAAATCATTATAAAAATACAGTGTGTCTTTAAAGTGTTAAGATAAACCGACAACACTAGTGTTTTGGTATCTTTATAAAACATAAACTTTTGTAACTACAAGAATTCACTAAAGTTTTCATTCAAATTACAAAATATGTTTGGATTAAATCATATTTATTTATTAATACTCTAGTTTAATTTTTAGCTAATAATAGAAATCTCGTGTTTTATAAACATAACTATTAAAAGATGTTGAAACATTTATGAAACATTATTTTCTTATTTTTCATAATAATGCGAAACATCTTTTTAATCAATTATCTAATTGTTGCTCATTTTTAAGTAAATTTAATAACATCATATTTCATTTTTATAAAATAATAAAGAGATATATTAAATAGTTTATCTTTTAAAATTGCTCATTTAATTTTATTCAAATATTTTATTTCTCCCTTCAGAGCTTTTTCAAAACATTCGAATTATAGTTGGATATTTGTTTGAAATTTCAAACAACTTTTAGTTTTTTTCCGTTTTGCAAATGTCATGCTTAATATTTCTTTGTATCACTTTGAAATTTAGAAAGAGTAGTTTAAAAATATTTCAATAAGCGATTTGTTTAAAATAAGTTAAATATACAATACTACCTAAAAGCAAAGCATAAATGCATCCTTCATATCTAAAGAGAAACAAGATTACTTTTTGCAATTTTAACAGAGGGAAAAATTATATTATTTATTCTACATTGAAAACTCCAAGATTTTTATTTACTTCTAATGGAAGATTTTGGGATTGTTTATAAAAATTTCGTTATTCAATGTTAGCAAAATGTCATTTCGAATCCTTCTAATAAAAAATAAAAATAACTGATTTCGTGAGAAGTTAATAAACAGTAATTTAAAAATAATATGAATATGCATTTCCAGAATCCAAACGACACGGGAAGAGAGTTTTCTTCTTAATGCATTAAATAATGAATTTATTTCTTGATTATCTTTAACTGAATATCATGTTTTTTTCACTAATGCAAATGGTAAAAGATATTTAGGATTTATAATTATTAAATAATTAAGTTAAACAATTAAATTGTGTTATGTCAAAATTTATTTTTTATAAATAAATTCATAAAGAGTTGATTTTACAGCAAATAACTGGCTGTATTTTAGAATACTCATCATTATAAAATACAACTGCCAAGAGAAATATTGAAATATTATATTTCATATACTTATTTAATATTTGAATTGAGAAATATATTTTAATAAAAAAACAACTTAATTTTACGAACATTAGTCAAAAAAATTTTTTAATTGGAGGAATTATTGTAAAAGTGTTTGGATTTATTTTTTATAATTGATTTTCTATTAATCTTTTCCAGTTCTTTTTTTTTAGAAATTTAAAAATTCATACCTAAAAATGATTTGTCAGTAATATTTCATATATAAATGCTTTATGTGCAACATTTTTGTAAGTATTTTAAAGTAAATTTCGATTGCGAAAATTTTTTATTTTTTATTGTTGAAAATATTTGGAACTGACTTTACCCTTTTTTCTAATAGAAAATAGTTTAAATTTCTTAACATCTATGAAGTACCTTTCCTGTGAAAAATATTTCAAAGATTGTCTCTGTAACGTTGATAAGATATTACCTTTTTTAAGATAAATTTAATAGTGGATTCCTATACATATGTTCAAACAGAAAATGTAACTCTAATCAATTTCAAGATAATTTTCTTATGTTAAGAACATTCTTCAATATTTTTACGTTTAATAATGTTAGAAACAGAAGTAAACACCAATTTATTTACATTTTCAGATGTAATGCTCTGTGATTAGTCTAAAAAAAGTACCCATTTGTTTTTGAATTATCCACACCTATATTTTCATATAAAAAATTTTATTAATTTTTAATTCTATATTTAATGTGTAAACAACGTTCTTTTTTTAAATGCAAATGTATGAACATTAGTAATTTTCATATAATTCGGCGCCAATCATTTGAATAAAGCATCTGCTATTCAACATTTTTATTTCTTTATTCTTTAAAACCATACAGTTAACAATGGCAACAGTGATGTGACCAAGTTATCTATCCCAAAGTTTTTTTGTTTTTCAGTTATCAAGTTTCTTTTCTTTTCCAAGTTATCAATCCCAAATTTTATTTGGAATCAATTCAAGGTCTATTGTTTTGTTTGTGTGAGGTAGAGGGTTCAGCTAGGCGTAGTCACTTTACACACACCAAACCTAACAATAGAAATGCTTACGGAATGATTTGATGGTCATTTAAACTTAGTTGGCTTCTATTGAACAAGGTCACAAGATCTGACTCCGTAAGATACTTAGAAAAGTTATCTCAAACACAGAACTTTTCAATGAATTTCTGCAAATATCAATGAACTAAATCATAACTAAAAAAAATCCATTAATGACATCATCGACGTTTTTGTGTTTGCATGCGAAATCATGTGAACATTTTCCATATTTGATGCAAAAAATGATGGATGATGTAAGAAATTCGAATTAAATCATGTTCTCCAAAAATAAAATTACGACAGGATTAAGTATCAGTATATATTTCCCTTCTGTTTTACCTCACGAATAAAGTTGAAATAATACAAAAATGTTAGATATTGTTTCCCAAACATAAACAAGGTTTAAACTAGAATATTTCAGAGGTAAAATATTTTCCACGCATGTCTTATTGAAAGATAACTAGAAAAATCAGTGAGTAAGCTTTTAACCAGATCATACTTTATAAAATTTCTGAGGTAAACGAAGCAAATTAATTTTGCTAACTATTTATAAATCTATTTTTGTCTCAAACAATATACTATAGGTATTATAGTTGGAAGAGAATCTCGTCTTTGGTGTCGTAATGCGAAGGAAATTCTGCAAAACATCAAAACTTTTACAAGAGAAAAAAGCACAGTTTAACAATCAAGATTTAGAAAATTGTAAGAAACTTTGGACCAAACATGTACATAAAATATACACCAAAATGCTCATAGTAATAGCTTCAATTTGGACACTATAATCAAAATTTCCGTGTTTATTTTATGTTTCGGAATTCATATAATTTAAATCCTTAAAAACATATTATATTCATATTATTAATGCTTAATATAATAACATATTTATTAATTTTCTTTTATTAAAAAAGCGTAAGCATTTCTAATATGAATTTATCTTTAAAAATATGTTAGCGATGATGTAGCTTTGGAATGGTAGAATATTTACCTACATATATAATTCTTTAATAAAAGTTAAAGAATTATATTTTTTCATTTGTCCTAAACATAAAGCTTTAAGGACGATAAGGCTCATAAATTTGATTTGTTCTTTAAAAGTCTTTATTCATCAATTTGTTTGTGCGTATTTCAGAAGCTACAAATTTCCATAATATAAATGCACTTAAATTTCCATAATTTAACGAAACAATGATATAAATGCCTTTTAACAAGGACTTTTAAAGTTTCTTCTTTTGGCAAAACAGATTTTGGCTTTCTGTGATGTATTTATTTTCATCACAATCACAGAATTGTAATCTATGAATTTAATCTCTCGTTAAAAAGTGTGCATTTTCCTCATTCATCATTTTAGCAAGAAATGATTTCAAAATCCACTCTTAATATGCTTTCAAACACCGGCTTTCTAACAGAATCTGTTTTTATTTTATTATGAATTATCATGCAAAACTACCTTTCATGATATGACAGACTACCACGTAAAGTTAGTAGTGACCACTAACAGAAACCTGAATAATTCCCTGGAATCTATTATTTAGTAATATACCCTCACTTTATCAATTAAAACTGTGTTTATGAGTAATTATCTCAATACATTTTCTTTACTAATGAAGCAATATATTTGAAATCAAAATTTTGCTTCTTATGAAGTTTTCAATGAAAATACTAAAAAAATGCAAAATGAAATATCATAGAAATATATATATCCGTATCTATTAAACAAAATAAATCTTTTCATAATATTCGAAAGCCTTTTTATTTATTTATATAAAATCGTATGTGGGTGTATTATTATATATGGGCACCATAGAAAATAAATAGATTTTTCGCATTTTAAAATGACAGTTTTTATTATAAAATTCAACCTATTTTATAATTTAATTACTTATCATTAAAGTTTTTGAAATATGATGTATTGAGTTTGAAAGATATTGCTTTCCAAATTTAAAAATATTATTTCAGATTTGAATCATAAGAAACAAAGAATATCATAAAATTTAGAGCATGTTGTGAATGTTTGAATTGAAAAAAAAAAACTATTGCTCTTTCACTCCAGGTATTTGATAATCTAATTGCTTATTTTTCATAATCTATTCTCTGATATATCTCTGATATTCTGAATATAGTTTGCAACAGAAATATTTTTTGCATCATAATAATGCTTGAAAAATCAATTGTTTGGGCAAACAAATGCAAGTATTGATACTAGATGTATATCTATAACCAATATTCTATATTATATTGCCGATTTTCAATTAATAATAAAGGAAATGTATCATTAAATTGTATTAATAAAAATTTGATATTTTATTAACAGCATATTGTACTAAAGATACTTACATGCTTTGAAGAAGATACTGAAAATCTTTTAAAATTTTATAATATGAATTGACACTTTTGGTGTGTTCTACCTCAAAGAACTTTTTTCGGAATTACATGTTACACCTTGAATTAAAGATTTGTTTCACTAAAACTGAAATTCAGATTATTTTTACACAGATTTAGGGCTTTGAAAAAATTCTAGTCAAAAATTCAGAATAATCCTTCGATGCATAATCTGGCAGCTGGCTTGGAGTATGAGTAAGTGTTATGGACTTGGTTCGAGTATCTTGTCTAATATTTTCTGTAAATGCAGTGGTAGACTTGGAAATATTTCTGCTCTCTTTATTCTAATGGGGCCTTAAATTTTCAATGTTATTTGGGAATATTTTTGTAATGTGTTTTTGAAAGTAGAAATCGGAACATCACATGAAAGATATAAAAAATGTATTTCAAATTTTGCTGTTTCTATTTCTTTTTATTTACTATAAAAATTATAGGCAATAATCATGAGTCTACTACTAGAAAACTATTTGCATTCCTTAAACCAAATGGTTATACATTTTGCAGTTCTGTGTTTCCATAATTCCATTTTCTGTTTCAGATTTTTAAATTCATTTGTTTCCTCAATTACAAGAAAGAATTTTCATCTAGCTTTTGGTAATTGATTTTCATATAAAAATCTGTTAATTATCTTTCGATTGTAATCATCTTTGGATATAAGATATTAAATTTGTTTTTATCATATTATAAATTCACATTAAATAATGATTACCGATTATTTCATGCTAGTACGAATGTTTTTAGAATAATTGTGAAAAATCAATATGTAACTTAAAATATATTTTGCGACAATAAATTAAATTTTTAGAAACATAAGAGTTCTTAATTTGGCAGGATAATCATTTTGATGTTCATTTTCATATAAAATTAGAACTTTGCAGAGTTACATTAATACTTTACATTAATACTGTTTCTTTTTATGCATCGAAATAATGAATTTTTAAATATGTGCTTTTTAAAGAATCAGAGAATAATTTTGCTTATGAAGGAAAACAATGTAACTCTCAATCATAAATAATATTAATACATCATTTTAAATAGAAAGAAAATCATCAATTTAATGTCAAACACGTTTCATAGTTATTATATTAGTTTGGGGAAAAAGTTATCCATTATTTTTTCGGTATACGTCTGTAGTGATCGCTATCTCGTGAGGTATCTATCAAACAATTTGAGATTTATGCTGGTTGGAAAGGTGACATTTGACACTAAAATATCCTCTTGAGGTTTTTTGTTTGATTACTTCAGTTACGAGTACAAGGTTTCAAAAGTGGAAGACAACAAACAGAAAATTCGATACATTTTCGTTTTTCTCTTGTAACGGCGAAAAAGATAGCCGGGTGGTTAAAATGGTGAAAGGTGTTTATCGTCCTATATAAGACTGTAACAACCAGTTACGTACAATTTTTGTTTCGTCGATTCCTTTTGGGTATTTGGATGCTAAAGATGCACCTTGCATGGATACAACATCGTCGAGAATGTCTATAAAATATCAAAAATTATCAAACTTGACAACATGTCAGTAGTCGTAGTTTCGCACAAGACCTAAAAATCTACATGAAAACTGTTTTAAACTTTTTACAAAGTGAATCTGAAAGAAGTTGCAAAATGTTCATGTAAAAATAATGGATTTCTTTTTTCCAACCTAATATTTTACGTGTTACAAAAATACTTTGTACCAAATACTTAATACCACTTAATTTTTTAAAATTTTTGGTCCAGAATGCTCACAAAATATATAAATATCTGTAGTTTCTGTGAAGGTGTTTCTTTTTAAATGGTGTCTAACTTAGCAATCAAAATAAAGCAATAACAGTGTTGCTATTCTTTTTTATGAATTATGTTCCTATTCTAAAATGGTTGACTGATGGTTGACTTCATAATTCTCAATTAGAATAAGATTTGCCTTGATTTTCTGGTTTCTCTGACTGTAAAGATTAATATAAATAGAGTTAATTTAAATATCATAATTCTTCGACTACTTTATATTGCAACAAGTTTTCAATTTATGTATTTACAATACACGACATATACATTAAAAAATCTTGATTTTTATGCAATAAATTGCTTATTATATCTCGATTCCTACGGTCACAAATTCTATACTCGGAAATCACAATAAACCCTGTTTGAGAATAAATTATATTTGATTTTTTTTAATTACTAAACTTACAAATGCTAAAAACCCTGAGATACAAAATTAATCTATCAGAAGAAAAATTTAGGTTTTACGAAGTTAAGATTTTATATGCAAAATTAATATTCACATTAACAGAAAAGCATCGCTTATCAATGTAAAAAAGTGTAATTATTTTGCTTATCAGTTTGAATGATAAATCATTCTAATAAGGATAAATAAAAAACAACATGTGAAATTCAAAGCAATTAACTTCAAAAATACTATTTACTCAATATTTTTGAAATTTGTAAGATTTCATAAAGTAGCAGAGGGAATCTGTATAAATTTTGACCATATACACGCAAGAGACGAACTGGAAATACATTATTTTCAAAGGTAATTTTGTTATATATAATTATTTTTAGCAAGATGTATTAGAAATAATATGAGTAATCAAATCTATATTTTCTGAACTGCACGAAATAATGTTTGCATTTCATGTCTAATGAAAACATTAAATTAAATTTGATGCCTTATCAATTATTACACTCAAACTTATGTGTTCACATCTATAAAGAATATATCACTGTTTTATAAGACTCGTTCGAGATAGTAGTCAACGTTCAACGCAAACATATTATTTTAATTTTATTTAACATCTTGCTGGCCTTGAAATTCCACATTATCTCTTCCTAATATGGTGATCTAACACACCCTAAATATTTTTTTTCAATGGTGGGCACTTGGGTTATTAACCCTTTCGTGCCACTACAAGGCCGGAAGCTGCAACTCATTTATCGTTACCCGGTGGGCACCTGTGAACCAAGTCACGGAGGCGAGTACCGCTACCCACGTCACACCATCACAAACCCGTTTATAGGGCAGGCTACTTTCATCCATCATTTGAGGAAAGGACAAGAAACATATAAGAAGAGAAAGTACATCCATACCCTAGCAGGGATACGAACGAAGGTCCTGCCCATCCATAGTCTGTTACGCTAACCACTAGACAGGTTGGGCGGCTAGACCTAAAGTGTAATGAATGATTTGTTGATAACTGCGATCAGCGCTCATTAGGAAAAAGAATCACATAAAAGACCAAATAATTTCTTTACATATGTTAAATAATAAAAACTAATAATCTTGTTGACTACAAGTACGGACAATTCACATAATAATAAAAATGTCAAGACTAATAAATTATATTTTCAAATTGTACTTTAAAAGCTTAAAATATAAATCTGTTTATAGAGAAGATAAATAAAATTGTATATATATGGGTAGACTGATAGATTTATACCCTCAAAGTCATAAAAAACGGATACCACCGAAAGTATCCAAAAGATGGAAGCATGTGATTAAGCAACTATGCAATATAGTAGAAAGTTTGTGTATGAAAATACAAGTATGTTTCAAATTTTTTAGAATGGTTATTATTTATTAAATAACAAAGCATTTAAATTATTTTAAACTTAGAAAGTGGTTTTGAAGTAACAAGTAACTTTAAACTTAGAAAGTAGTTAAGGAGGACTACATAGCATGTCCGAGTCAGACTATTTCACGATCATACTCCATATTGACTACTTGAAAAAGTACCGATTATCAAATAACGTTTTGCCCAGAGAAAGGCCCTAAAAGAAGTACAATTAATGACTGAGAAACATTAAAATCTGAAAGAAATGTCTGTGAATTTTAATACTGGTGCACCAACAAATGTCTGTGTACAAAGCGGGTGATCACAAATTTCAACTTTTGATAGCGTAGTCTCACAAGTGTATCGGTATCGACTACATTGTACATAGACTTTGCTTGGTCTGAATAATTTCGTTTCTAAATGTATTGGGTGGGTGGATGTATGAGTGAAATTGAAAATAATATTTAAGAATTTAGGAATTTTACATATTTATTACAGGAATTAGTTTGAATATTTCTACAGATGATTAATTAATTTAATGGAGCTTTGATGATGGTATGGATAGTCAGCAATAGGATAAATATGAAAACATTGACTTATCTATGGATGAAGCAGGCAACTGACAGTTATAAAATCATCTTGATCCTCTGTAGTCAATTATAATCACTATGTTTTTTAATATACTTTAGGAGTTATTAGGACAATACGATATTTCACCGATAGAGAGTTGCTTTTAAGCGACGTTAGACACTCTGTTTTGATTTTAGACATTTTCATCCCTCACTTTAATTTCCAAATAAGTGACCATGCATCATTGTAAGTATACCACTGGACTTTAAATTGTATAGCCGCCCACCAGGTCTGGCGGTTAGAGTACCTGACTACGGACGGGGAGGACGTGGGTTTGAATCCCGACTCAGGCATGGTTGTACTTTCTCCTTCTCTCTCTATGTTTCTTGTCCTTTCCTCAGATAATGGATGAATATGGCCCGCCCTATAAACGGGTTTGTGGTTGTGTGGCGTGGGCGATGCTACTCGTACCTCCGTGACTTTGTTCACAGGTGCCAACTGGTAACGATAAAATGAGAAGCAGTTTCCGGCCTTGTTGCGGGTTAATTACTCAAATGTGCCCGCCATTAGAAACAAAAATAAACTTCCAATTTGTTTCCACATCCATTAGCACATCCAGTTTTTTTTTTCAGTTTGACGTTTAAGAAAGAACTCCAAAATATTTCATTCTTATAAATGGAGTATTCTTCAAGATTCATAGTATGAATTGTGTCTAGGATGCCTGCAAACATTAGCAAAGTTCATGCCACATTGTATGAGTAACATCTAGATACTCTGGGAAGCCTTACATGATACAATAAAAATGCACCAATTTCCAAATATATATAAAAGTGAATAGACATACATATTTTTATTTATTTTATGTTAAATAAAATTTTGTAAAGTAAATGTAGTTTCACATAAATTTTGGCTTCCTTGTTTTCACTTTCTAATATATAACTTTTTTAATTTAATATTTTTTAAATGCATATTTAATTTAATATCCATTTCAAAAGTTAATTATTTTATTATATAAAATATAGATATTTTTATTTTATAAAAAATATTATAATTAATAATTTTGATTATATATCTAAGCCAAATAAATCATTGGAGACAAAATTATTATTTTCTTTAACTTTGATTTCTAACTTGGATATTTCATAATATTTTGAATTGCTTTTATTCTTTGTAACTATGATAAAAAAATATTAAACAACTTATCAATATTAAATTATCTTTTGCATCTATAAAACTGAAAACAAAATATGCGTTTTACTTTGAACAACATAATATTTAACAAGTATTAAAATTTTTGAGATTTTGTGAATCACATTACTTTGCAAAGTCTTTTTATTTTTTCAAGAAAATTAAATTTACGTTTCAAGATAAACTTATTTTTATTGAATACAGTACATCTTTCTCAAAAGTAATTGCTCTGATCGGAAAAAATTATCAATTTAAGAGAAATAAAATATTTTATACTTCTTTAATTAAAATTGTTTAATTAAAATTTTAAGCTTGCAACATAAATCAAATTTACTTATTCATAGCGAATTCATAGTTTAAAAACTATGAACAGGCATTATCTATGAACAGGCATATATATATATATATATATATATAACTTTTACAACGATTTGCAATATATTAGCATAAAATGTTAATTTTTTTACCTAATAAATTTTATTCTAGTTTGTTTTCTTTTTACTCATTCTAACTTATCAAACTACATAATCAATTGTATTTTCATTTCAGTAGTTTATTAATTATTGTCAGTTTTAGTAAAGGTATCCTCATGTATAAATTTTGATATAAATCTAATTAAATTTTTCTGTGATAAAATATGACACTTTCTTGATAAAACATAAGCTTTTAATTTTTAAAAATGAAATTATTTTACGATCAAAGTAAAATGGGGCAGTCTATATACTGTTAAAATGTAAAAGCAATGAAGAGAAATTTCTGACAATTATAATAAAATACATTTTAAATTTATAAAATTAAATTAATATTTATTAAAGATAAATTATTATATAGCAAAAACTTAATAAGTAAATTTCATAGTTTGAGATCTCCAACAATTATTACAAACAATCATCACAGTAACAATTAACAAACAATTTCAACAGATAGAGATCTCATACAATCTATTAAATTATTTCGTGTATGCAAAAAGTTAAATTACTAAAAATTACTAAATTTGGCATTATATAATATCTGAACTAACAATTAAAAACAATCATAAATATTTCTGTACTCTCCGCTGCCTTTTGTGCTCAAGGGGGGGTAGGACATAAAAGAAGGCCTAATTCGTGTTGTGCAATAATTGGGATAACACCCACACTGATGAGTAATCAAGCATATTGAACAATAACACAACATTAATTTAGTTAAGTTCTTGAGAGACAAGAATTGGTTTTGTTGAGCTGCAAATTTATCTTCATCTCTAGGAAGAGCGGCTCTATAGTAAGCTGTGGTTTCATAGAATTTCTAGGTTTGTGACATTACTAATACACGAAACAAATTTATTTAATGAATATACTCTTATGATTAAAGTAATACAGCAGTACACAAAATATATGGGTTTATATGAGCATTTGAGCATTCGATTTATCCTCCAGTCATAAAGAATATTTCATAGATTGTGGTTGGTATTCACTTATCTAAAGAAAACTCTCAAGCACACACTTTGACAGCTCAACATGTTGAACATAAAAGGACAATAACATTTTCCCATTGTTTAACTTTTGCTGGTTTCGAATCTAAGAGCTCTTACACAAGCAGTTCTACTATTAAGCATCTGTGAGTCAAAATTATTATTATAATACATGAGCAAGCCATTTTAGGTGGCTGCTAATTGAGTTTAAATAAATAAATAAGTGACATTTTATTGCTATTCATTTATTTATTTAAACTCAGTACAATATTTGCAATATTGTTGTCACTCTTCCGATTTCCCATTCAATTTATCTGCGTGAGTTTCTATTCTAGTAAGAAATATATACCAAATATACATAAACTCTTAGGTGAAATAACTTATCCATAGTGGCATGAATATTTAGAAGTGGTATCAATCAGATAAATTCATAACGTAAACCATTATTCCTTTTTATTGCCTGAAGTATTTTCCCAAAATATGGCTATTTGCATTACAAAATAGCTTTAAGCTTCAAGGATGTGGTCTATGTTTGGGCATCCACGCGTTCACTCGTGATACCTCTTAAAATCAGTCATGAATATAAGAATAAACATGAATATTTTTAAAAAATACATATACTTTATTACAATTAAAATTTTTATTTACCAGTGATAAAATATATAATAGTGGAATGTGACATAAATTATAATAGCGAATGGTGTTGACGATAGGTTCACCAAATAACGATGAAGTGCACTAATTAAGTTTCAATTAATCAATGAATAACATTTTTGAAAGTTATTTAAACTGAAACGTATATCTAAAGAATCGATGGACAAAATAGGGAATACTCCTAATCACTACGCTTTAATTTTTTTTTTTTAATTTTCAAAATAGCATGTAATGAAATAAGAAAATTCAAAACCTGTATTACTCTGTTGCAGCAATATCGACAAACTTACTCAAGGATTATGACCAAGTTGATGATGAAGTATTTTAATCTCATAGGTCAGTCAGATCTAAATAGTTATTAAAAATTTTTCTAATAATCTCTCATTTTGCGAATTAACATTCTTGCCTTTTGTATGCTTTTTAATCTAAAAAAATGATTTTATGAATACAATTTTTTTCCAAACGCAGGCACTTGGGTGATTAACCCTTTTTTTGCCACAACAATACCGGAAATTGCTACTCATTTATCGTTACCCGGTGTGCACCTGTGAACCAAGTCACGGAGGCGAGTAGCACTACGCTCGTCACATCACCCCAAACCCGTTTATAGGGTAGGCCACATTCATCCATCATCTGAGGAAAGGACGAAAAACACATAGGAAGATAAAGTACATCCATGCCCACGCCGGGATTTGAACTCAGGTCCTCCCGATCCATAGTCAGTTACGCTAACCACTTGACAGGTTGGGTGGTAGGAATACAAATATCTTACTTAATAAAAATTTCCATACCTTAATTATAAATAGAATCTGGTAAAACTAACTGGAAATTTATGAAATTTTACAAAACTCTATTGCTGATTTCTTCTTGTGAAACAACAGATTTTTCAATTTGAAATTCTTGCCTAGCATTGCATATCCTGTGACAACTGTTTTTACTTGATTATTTCATATTACGTTGCTAATATAATATAGAAAGTTCCATTACCATATAGCAGAATAGAAATATTTTTTATCGCAAAAGAAAAATTTATTAATATAACTGTGCCACTCAAGAAAGAAATGTAATGATCTATGTACTTCTATATTCTGTGTAATTTAAAGATATGCAAGTCATAGAATAATTTCTAGGAACATTCAGTTAAGTCAAAATTTTAAAAGAATTTTCTCTAACACATTAGAGATATAAAATTAAAATCGCAATCTTGAATATCCATGATTTCACACAGAGCAAAATGTGACATAGAAAAATTAATAAAGCTAGAAATCCTGAATGAAATTTGCTTAACTTATCAAAGAGCAAGCCTGAAAAATAATTTAATGTAAACAATTATGGGAAACGAAGAATTTGCTTGTAAAATAAAGAATCATTTGTTTATAATATATAAATATGAAAATATGAAACACATCATACCCTTCCATTTATTTAATCAAAAGAGTAGAATAAAATGAAAGAATATATAATACAAATTCTTGCATATTTTTACATTATTAAAATTTTATTCGTTTAATACAATTTCATCAATACTTAGATAAGATGAAGCGTTACTGCTTAGAATAGTTAGTTTTACTTTAAATATAGTGAGATTCTTATGTATTTTATTAGATATTCTTCAAATTTTATTATTTTAAAATGATAAAAATTCATGAAAAGATTGTTTAAGATTTCAAAAAAACCAATCTCCAAAAGTAAATATTTATATTGTATATTATGGAAATATATGTTTATAAATATAATTTTAGTCCAATAAATATCAAAGGTTTTATTTATAAACGTCTATATTTCTCCAAAACATTCTATATTTTTTCTCCAAAGTGCATTTTTTAGTAATTTTAATGTATAGAAATCTTTTTGTACTCTAAATTTAAAAGATATATTGAAATTACATTTTTAGTATTTTGAAGCAAATGGATAAAAACATAAAAGTTGTAATTTTTTTACCTTTATGCAATTTTTTTTTTTTTTTTTTTTGTGCATTGAATTTATAATTTCTTAATTCTTTAGATAAGAAACTGATCTTGGTGAGCTAGTATTACTGAACCTACGATTTTGATAGTATACTCTGAGAATTTCTTGTTGCAACTGACCAAAATGACCTACTCAATCTGTTACCAATGATAATTTACCAAAAACACCTTCCCTGAGCAGTACATCCAGGTCTTTTTTGTAGGAACCCAATAAGTTTTTTTTATAGTTCATTAGTTCCTGAAACAGAAAATTTAATTTATTGGTGATCAGATAGGTTTACTTCATCAGACACATTCCATTCAATAATAAGGTATGTACATTTACTATTACATAAATAAGGTCAGTGTCTTCAGCGTGGTCTCCGTGCGCAGCATAGTGAATCTCCACTTTCCCCAACAGCAAGATTCCTGGCACTCTCCTTTGTACCCGGATACTGTTCCCTTATAATTGTTTCTCTGGCTTTGATTGATTATCAATAGAAGATCATTTTTTATTTTTATCTTTATTTTTTGAGCCACTTATAATTTGAACCAAGAGGAATATTACTGTCACTACCTGCATAACTTCCCTGTACAAGTGGAAGGTAAACAATCAAAGATGTTTTGACTGGTTACTCGAGAATCCCATTAACGTTATCACCACCATGGTGCTTTTCTTTCATCGGTATTGAGCCTAACCCTTTAGAAAGTGTTACCTTTCCGTATGATCCAAGTATATCGGCACAGACTTCGTATCATAGGTGAAAATACAAGAAAGCTAAATCAAGTTTAGATTCTAATCGTACATCACCTGTGCAACCTATTTGCATCATTACGCCATTTTTATGCAACAGAATATGCTTTTCAAGGTAGTTTACAAGCTTAAGTAACTTATATTTTTGTCAAAATTAAAGTAATACAATATTAGTTAATGCTTTAAATATTTAAATCAATCTATTAAAATTCCAAAAAAAATCTGTACTTGTTCTAATTTATTACTTAGCAAATTACCAATAAAGTTCATTTTATTGTTTTATAATTTATGATGAAATTCTTTTATATAAAATTACTCATTTAGTCTTTAGTTAAGTTTTGTGTATAGTAACTTAAAATATCTAAGCCAATAATTTTTTAACCATTGTAATATATTTTATTATATGATTTTTTTATGTTCTTGTGATGCTTAATAATCTAAAACGAAAATATTTACAAGCAAGTTTCAATAACATAATATCAAGGACGCAACAATCACTAAATAAAAAAATAAAGTATGGCAGATACTGCGCATGAGACATTAATCAGTTTTTTTATACTGAATCTTGCAAGTTAATTGCTAAAATAAATTATTTATTAAAATATTCTGAATTAAAAAGAAAGATTAATTCTTTCATTTCATATCCCAATTTTTGAAGAAATTTTCTACTTTTCTATTAGAAATACATGGATTCATAAAATTAAAACAACAATAATATCAGACTTATGGCACACACGACCAGTAAATTTTTGAAAAAGTTGAGCTGGACGTTTGTTATTAAAAACACTAAAATAATTTACGATTAAAAAATATTATTTAGCAGTTGCAGGATTATGTCATAATATCCAAAATAAAATAGCATCCATTGTTAGATAAAAAAAACTATCCTAACATTAAAGGGGTATTTATAAATTAAAAATCATTAAATGCAAAACATTTTCTGTATTGTATCGCTGTTGTTGTTGTCGTGTGCCAGCCAGGCTGGCAATATGGAGTGCGCTGCTCCACTTTTCCAACTGAACCATATTTGGTGTGGAGTCCGACTTTCTCAGTACACACAAGCCATAGATAGCCGTTTATAGGGTAGGCAACCATTCACACACACACACAAAGAAAAGACAAGAAAGAGAGAGAAAGTACGTCCATGCCCGAGCCAGGATTCTGTAGTCAGGTACGCTAACCACTAGACAGATTGGGCGGCTTTTGTATCGGTAAAATTCCTAAAACAAGAAATTTTGCGATAATTTAATTTTAGATCTCATTTTTTTTAATTTCTATTTTAATCAAGTACTAATTTACCATTGAGCAGTCTCAAAGATGTTTGTAATAAATTCCTTCATCCATTTAATATTGTTATTATTCTACAAGAAAAACGTACAACTTCCACTGACTTGTAATATATTCGAAATCTTATGCTTTATTATATTGTGCAGTTATTTAATAATATAAATATTTTGAATAGAAGAAAATATAATTCTACAGGACTTAAACAAACTACCAATAAATTATAAAATGCTCTCTTTATTCCACGAGCACTTTTATAAATTCATATTGAAAAGCATTTGTTTTATAAAAATTTTAAATTCATTTTATAAGTATAGATATGATACGTTTTGATCCTATTGTAACAAATTTTAGATACGAAATAACATCGATTAACCTCAGGCATAATATTTATGCTCAAAAGGGAAATGCAGTTTGACTTATACAAAAGAAACATATTCATGCAAATGTATTTCAAATTTAATTCTAAGATACGCAATAACATTTTATCAAAAGAAGTCTTTTCTTTATAATGTCAAATCTTATTTTCTTCAGCAAATAACTAGGCAATAACGTATTTCTATTTGAGAAAAACTTTTAATTCGTAATAGTGTAATATTTGCAGTAAGACAAATTAAAAGCTGATCATCATTTACAGACACAAAGAAATCAAAATTCTATTGGAAAGATTTTAAGCAAATGTATCTTTACTTAAGAAAAATGAAGTAAAATAAATCAGTTTATTTAGCAAACTTTAGATCCAATAATTAGCATTTCAAAAATATCATTTCTGAACATTTATTTTTCTAATGTTTACCTTATTTAGAAAATATGTATTTTAAATTCATAGAAAATGATAAAAATTTACTAATTTTTTCTAGTTTGTTATATTATTTATGTTTTACTAGTTTTTTTATTTGTTTAAAGTGTAATGTATCTATAGTTAAGACTGTTATAAAGTAACATCAATATTCTGGGAAATTAATTTACAAAAGCATTTTATTAGAAAACTTGACATGTGAATCTCATGTTTTCAAAAACCTAACTTTAATGAAAAATTACGATTAACATTATATTTTTGCAATAAAAATATAAGAACTCCAATAATAAAAGATAACAAAATATATTTATAATGTTTTCCAATACAAAAATATCTTACATCGTTATTAATTAGTCGTATTCCATCACTATTTGGTTTTATAATAAGAAGCTTTTTTTTTTTTTTTTTTTACAGAAATATTAGTAACTATGATTGTTTATTAATAAGTATTAAATACAATATCTCAATTAATTTTAATTATCTTTATTGTATGTAATCTCTCAATTGGAGTATAAACTATTTATCTAATACCTTTTAACCAATCATGTCTGATCTTGTTGATAAAATGCTTAAGCAATTGATATGTAAACAAACAAGTGCTTCTAACTTTACTACCAATAGTTAAAAAAAATTAGCTTAAAAAGGCGAGAATCGGGCATTATTTTCCACTGATCTTGAATTAAGTTTCATGCTTAAGAATCCCTCAAAAGTCCACAAACCATCCTTGAAAAAAACCACCCATATCCAACAAAGTTTAGTGAACTATGGAAAATATGCTATCTCTCCTCACATGTGTAGCCTCTTAATATCATGTAAGAACTTTCGGAAACACAACATAAAGTATTTTCATTATAAATACCAGTTACATTGGTGACAATATTTATTAGTTACTTGTGAATTAATAACAGGTTCGCTTTTTAAATAATATTTCCTAAAATGAAATGTGAAAAATGTTTTATTTATAAAATTATGAATGTGTGTAAAAGTATTTAAAATTTTCAATGTTTGAAAAAAATTTATTCTTTTTCCTCAGAAGCATTTCATTTATTCATTCAGAAAAAATAATAATTCCAAAAATAATTCATTCAGTTTTAAGAAATATTAGATTTATAATAATATTTTCTGAATAATGAAAACTTTCCTTTTCGTTACAAAAGCTACAAATTTCTTGATTAAACATTTTTATTTAAATTATTCTATTATATTAATATAAACACTTAAATTCTTCAATTATAAATTTATAAACTTCAATTGTGACAGAAAATTAAGAATTTGAATTTAAAGGGCTTAATAGTGAGCATTCTCATTATATATTACCTTGTTTAATGCGTGTGTATTCTTTTTTATATTGTAAATTAATGATCCTAATAAATTGTAATTCAATAAAATAAACACAAATGAAAATGAAAGAATATCGTTATTTCTACAAAATATTAATATTCATTCTGATTTCTATTTTCGTTAATTTTGTACTACACTAAATCAGTGTTAGTGTTTTGAAAAAACAATTATAGAAAAAGATGTTCAAAATGGTGAAAATGTATTCACAAATAAAAAAAAATATTTTACTAATGAATGAAATTTCATTCTCGTATATCATTAAATAATTTTGAATGACAATAATTATAAACAAAAAATATTTCTTTATTCACATAAACAACAGCTAATAAAAAATTATTTAAATTAAAATTCTTAAGCAATATAGGATTCTTATTTATTTTTATGTTTTATTCACTTTTATATATATATATATATATATATATATATATATATATATATATATATATATATTGATTTATTGATTAAAATATTCTTAACTTAAAAAATGTCATCTATAAGTTAAAAATATTTTAATTTTTTATTATTATTTTGATGTACTTGAATCAAATTAAAAGAAATTAATGATACATGGTAGTTGATAGAAATTAATCAAACATGTCAGTATAATTTTGATTGTAATAAATTCATGTGTATAGTATTGTCTTTGGAAATTAATACTCAATTATTATTAAAATATTAAAAAAAACATTCAATAAAAATAAAAGTTTAATAACTGGTGTGCAATGAAGGTTGAAAAATAAAACAAAATGAATTTTCGTTTTGCAGATTTTGAAACATGAAATAAATTCTATTTGTTAGCATTTTACAATTATTGTTTCAATATTAAGAACACTAGAACAAATATTTCATATTAATTTTAATAAAACATATCAATATAGATATTAGTTAAGATAATAAAAACATAAAATATCTTTTATGTAATATGTTTTATGTAATCTCTTTAATTTTCAGTTTGACTTTGATGTAATATTTGCCCTTGCATGGCAGGAGAAAATTTAAAAAAAAAATTAACTTTTCTTTCCCAAAAAAATTGAGATTTTTACAAGTCAGATAAATTGAATACATATTTTCTAATTTTTCGCAGACTGAAATAATTTATGAAAACTGAATATTAATCTATATATATCCAGTATATTATTCCCCTTTTGATATGAAAAATTAAGGAACTTAATTTAAAAAAATCAGTATAAAAGGATATTGAAATTTTATATATGAATCCATAAGAAAATATTAGAATTCTGTAAAAAATAATAAAAATATCCATTTTAAAAAATCTTAAATTTTGTTGTTTGAACAATGTTAAGCTTCAGATAGATATAGAACCTCGGGGAATTAATACGCTCAGTTTTCAACGTTATATATTAATGCAGAATACTATCTGATGTTATAAGGTGTTATAATTCTAACTTCAACTGAATGGTTTTTTAATTAATATAACATGAATATTGTATTTTTGTAGTCATCATACATTTAGATTTAGGGTTGGGTGGTTCCAAAGGAACCTAGCATTCCAACCAAAGGTCTGTTGTACTATAACCCTAAAGAGAAAGCCCTTGCGTGAAGAGACAAGTGGCAGAAGCAAAATTCAGCAGACATTTAACAGAAATATATTTCAACGTCCAAGGTTCAACTATATGTTGAATATTAAGATAATTGTTCAAATATATGTTCAGGAAAAGTTTCTTATTCACATAAAATTTATGGTGAAATTTCCTTCGTATATTGACAACAGCAAGTATAATCATCTAATATACCCATTATGGTGAGATGTCCCTTAAGATGGCAGTGTCCAGTAAGAAGTCCCACTGCTCTCCTCAAACAGGTTCTACTGAGCTTTAATAACACTTTTTTGACTTTTTCTGATATATGTACTATTTAATAAACTTGCTAGTCTTTGATCACTTTCAATTACACCAATTCAAAAAGCTGTTGTTTCCTGAACAGATCAAATACACTACTTCTGATTAGTTTTTTTAAAATATTCAGCTTTGGTTCAGGAATATAAAAGTCGTCTGTTGATCTCCCCCTTGCCAATTCATCAGCTAACTCATTTCCAGGAGTGAACAGGAGCCCACATTAAGGTGACGAAGTTAATGTTAGCCAACCTACCCTGTGTAAGGTATCTTTCCCAGACAAGTACAGAAGTTATAGTACACTTCTGTGAATCCAGTAATACAGCTGGACTATCAATACAGATAATTGTTCTTTTTAAAAGAATAGCTTTTGTCCAAGCCTATTCTACTGCACATGAGACTGGCAATGATTTCTGTTAGGAATATAGTTGTATATTTTCCCTAAGGGAATAACAACTTTATACCATCAGCTGAACAGCAAATAGCAACCCCAGTGTTGGAACTCCTTCCAGAGCCATCAACTAACCAGCAGTAGTCATCTTATAAACATATCAAAGTAAACTTTCTTAACTTAGTCCTTATTAAACAAACAAATAAGCTCTACATTTATATAAAATAATTATCTAAGAATGCTACATACTATATATCTTGCAAAAATGTTTTCAATATTTTGGTAACTTTAGAAATGTGACAAATATTTTTACCAAAAGGAACCAGAAAATTCAAAAAGAATACATATAGTGTTCTATGACTAATTTATTTTATTAACTTCAATTAGAAATTAGAATATAATTTTTTTATTTCTAACTTGTGTGATTAACCCTTCGCCACAACAAGGCCGGAAACTGCTACTCATTTATCTTTACCCAGTGGGCACCTGTGAACTAAGTCACAGAGGCGAGTAACACTACCCACGTCACACCACCACAAACCCGTTTATAGGGTGGACCACATTCATCCATGATCTAAGTAAAGGACAAAAAACACGAAGAAAGAGATAGTACATCCATGCCCTAGTTGGGATTCGAACCCATGTCCTCCCTATCCGTAGTCAAATACGCTAACCTCTAGACAGGTAGAACGCCAAAATAAGAATATAATTAAATAATATTTCCAAGAAAAGCATTTTAAGTTATTCATAAAACAGTTAACAATATTCCAACGTTTACTGACTTTCTAAATATACACATATTTTGTGAAATATTTAACGTTAATATGATTTAAAACTAAAATTATTTTATATTTAAATAATAATATAATATATTTTATAAAGTATTTAATGTATTTTTCCAAATCAATTTTTAAAAATAAACGTGAAATAACTCTTTCAGCTTTAAAATAACTTAGGAAATATAACTTTCCGCTTTAAATGAATTATATAATCACTTAAAATAGAAAATAAAAGTTTTCCAAGAATATTTTACAGAAGACACCAAAAGAATATATATAAAATTTTGAGAGAAAAAACTTATAAGCAAATATATATTTATGACATCAAACAAGTAAACTAAGCATTAAATCTTTTGTAAAATACATAAGTCACTATTATTTAAAATTCTTTAATATTTGAAAAAAAGTATTTCTTAAAACTAAAGTCAACTCAAAAATAGAATCTATTCATCTAATGTATTATAAAAGAGTAACGCAAAGAGAATTCCACTCTTTGTTGGATGTGATAGAAGACTAAGAACTCAATATTTCAATGCATTAAAAGAATGAAACAAAATCCCTTGGGTAAACTTTACTCCTTAAAAACTGAAGAAAATGCATTTGTATTCGTTGGAGATCAAAATGACAATTTCCCAAAACGTTTGAAAAAACAACTGTAATTCTATTCCACGTATGATATCATGTTAAATTTATCAATATTTTGCGTTATACAACCTTTAAGATATGAGCACGAAATGTGAAAATCCCCGCTATAAATGTATGTTTTCAAATATTTTAAGTGTAATAATCTTTTTCTTTTAAGAAAATTTCTAAATAAATGCAATTTTAGTAGTGAAGCTTAAACAGTTAAATATCAGAGTTAACACACATTTTTAATAAAATATTCTGCACCCTATTTCGTGAGATTTGTAATTTTTACAGAAATGTTAAGACAAAATGTTGTGTATGACGGATTCAAAGTGAATATATTATAATTTAAACAAGATTTTTACATTGAATACTTTATTAAAGGTTTTAAATAAGGAATTAATATGTAATAAATTTTTAAGTTATTGTTGGATATTGCAATACTCAATCATTTTTAAAAAACAAGACTAATTTATATTGTAACTCAATACATTAAAAGCTATATTAAGTTTGTTTTGATCTATTTATTTTATAACAATTTTATTTTTAAACTTATTTCATATATATAATAAGACAATAAATGTTTAATCTTACTTTATTTGTCATATTTTAACTCATTTCGCACATGCGTTTATATTTATTATTTTATTTAAGTATGCCATATATATATATATATATATATATATATA
>JAPDSC010160516.1:23286-39124 GCA_026290005.1 Latrodectus geometricus
TATATATATATATATATATATATATATATATATATATATATATTATTTTGTGAATAATCTCTTTCTTTTAATAAAATTTCTAAATAAATGCATTTTTAGTAGCGAAGCTTAAACAGTTAAATAGCAGAGTTAACACACATTTTTAATAAAAATATTCTGTACCCATAAGTTAATATTTCGTGAGATTTGTAATTTTTACAGAAATATTAAGACAAAATGTTGTGTATGACGGATTCAAAGTGAATATTATAATTTAAACAAGATTTTTACATTAAATACTTTTAAAAATGTTTTAAATAAAGAATAAATATGCAATAGAATTATAAGATATTGTTGGATATTACAATTCTCAATCATTTTTAAAAATTAAGACTAATTTATATTGTAACTCAATACATTAAAAGCCATAATTTGTATTAAACTGTTTATTTTATAACAAATTTATTTTTAAACTTATTTCCCATAAATAATAAGACAATATATATTTAATCTTACTTTATTTTAAATTCTTCTATTTGTCACATTTTAACTCATTTCACACATTCGTTTATATTTATTATTTTATTTAAGTATGCCATATATATAAATGAGTATTGTACTGATGTTAAAGAAATATTCTAAAAGAGACTATTCTAATAATTATCAATTATTATTAGAGAGAAAGGTTCTAAATACCCTATTAATATATAATACTAAAATATCAAATATTTAATTGTTGTTGTTGTTACTTATAACACTTGGTGCAGACAAGCCCACCCGTCAGGGACTGGGCGAATGAAGTCAGAAAGAGAGTCTTTCGTTTTTGAACTGAGCACCCTCAAACGATGATTGAAGTATAATTTCGGATCATAGATGGCAGCACCATCTGGGTCTTCGAATTTAGAGATTGAAGCCAGAGAAGACCCAAAGCCTGGCTTTAACCGCCCTCAGAAGTAATAGTTTAGAATGGGAATATAGAGGACATTGCGACCCGACATATTTTACTCGTGACAGTAGTGATCACGATAGATCTTCAGCTAAACCGGGATTCAAACTTACTACTTTCCGATAATGAGAATGACAACCTAACCAACTAGGCCACGTTTGCCCATATTTAACCGTGTTTATAATATGATGACACAAAGTTCAATTGATATTTGTTTAAGATGAATTATTACATTCAACAGTCTCAATTTAATTAATTTCCTATTGTCTATTCTCACCATAAAATTAGCTTATTTTTTAGTGTATTATGAATTTTAAATATTTGTAGAGAAAATATTGCATTTTAAGTGGTTGAAATAGTTTCTTTTAACTTTTCCATCATCTTCTTAAAACTTTCTTTTTAAAGGAAGCTATTTGAGATATTTTTATTCGAGCATTTTGCATGAATCAAGAGTTCTTGAGAGTGAACCTATTGCTGAGAGCTTGAAAATATTTATTATTTACTAAAATATATTTTTTAAAGCATAATCAAATGTGGTAAAATCCGTTCTTAATATCCATAATTTTTTACAATTTTTATTTGCTATCATTTAAAAATTAAAAGTGAATTATTAAAATAAATAAGACCCTAAACTAAAACAAGTTTTACGCTTTTTAATTCAATGATAGTAACAATTTTTATTACAGAAAGACTTATGTACTACCCTTCATTTCTATAAATATTTTTCCTAAAACAAAATATCTTCGTAAATATTAAAGTGTTGATTTATAAAAAATAGTTTTTACTTTTCTTCTCTGGGTTAGTTTTCTGTCTCATCATTTGTTTGGAAACAAAATGTATCAAGGTATCATGCATTTAATATTCTACTCTTGTCTTATTTCGATAACTTAAAGTTACGGGGAATAATTTAAATCTTAACTGAAATTACGTCAAGTTTCACTTTCAGAGTATATTATCATTCTTTAGTATCTTTATTCCACATATCTTTATTTTAGAAAGCTTATTATCTTTAGAAAGAAAGTTTTTGCCGTTGCCATTGAATGATTTAAAAATAGATATACAAAGTGGTGTATGACATGGGTGAGACATTGATCAATAACAGAAAGGAATATCAGTCATTATAAAAGCAGGTGCATCACGCACATTCATCAATCGTAACTTATACCGAAGCGAAGAGAAATTGACGTGTCAAAGGAACACGCTTTAGGACTTCAGAATGAGAGCCTTGGAAAATCATTGGAAAACTTTAAAAAAATAATTCTAAATTAAATTATAAGCATTTTAGTACATTTATATGCATTACTGATCAATTTGACAACTATTAATACATTCGAAAATAAGGAAATTCACATAAACATGGAAATATTATCTGTTTCAGTAACAAAAACAAATTATAACGTAATAAAATGCTGATTTTATATTATTTAAGAGCAAAGAAATAATTTCTGCGTTTTAGTAATAATTATCTATTTAGCTAATGATAAAAGTTGATAGAAATTTGGAAAGATTGACAGAAACTTTTTGAACACTGTCTAATATATGACGAAAGCAAACTTCATTTGAAAAATATTTTTCAAAGATTGTTTTCAAAGGATTAAACACATCCATTTTTAAAGATTAAAAGGTCACTTTAATAATCACAAAGGAAAGATAAATGAGTATTTTAAAAATACGTACATAAATTACTCTGAATTTAAAGTCCATTCATCATATTTTACCTATCATAATCCTTTTAGCGCAAAAGTGCAAATATGCATATCATTTATATTAGAATCATTTATCATTTAAGAAGTAAACAAAAAAGCACAGTACATTGTTGTGAATGGTGAACAATTTATATGAAACTTACTTTGACCACAAAGTTTCAGTAAAATTTAATATAGACACTAATTTTTTATTTATAAACTAATAATCAGAAATATTTTCTCGTTGTTGAATAGTTTTATCGGTTTTAATTTTAATAGGATATTTTCAACTACATTTAAAAACATGTTTTTCTGAAAATATTGCAGTAGAATATTCTAAAATAAAAGAAAATTTTATTTGGAACGACATTTTTAACTTTCTTCTATTAATTTTTAAAATGTATATGAAATGTTTAAAAAAAATGGCTCTGTTAAAAAGAATTGTAACAATTCATTTTTTATAATTGGCAACGATATGCAAGAACAATTGAAAGAGAATATTTCCCACTTTATTAGAGTCAAATTACAAAGTCAAAAAGGAGTTCTTTTCATATAAAAAAACTCATCCTTTAAAAGATAGCAAATTACTGTCTGAAATATTTCTTTAATCCATTTTACTAAAGCGTTTGGATGCCAGAACCATACGAACATCAAATGAACATTTTAATCTAAATTCCATTTTATCCACAGACCCTGAAGTTTCAAATACCAGTTACCTGCATAAAATATGTATCATATTAGAATATAATTAGTTTTCGTAAAATTCTTTTTTCTCAAATTTTGTACGAAATGCATTCTATTTGATGTCCATTAAATTCTATCAAAAATGACAAGAAAGTTTCTTTTGAGAATAAAGTAAAATGTCAACTTTAAAGAACTCTTGTCTTACACTAGATATTCTTACTGTCACAAATAATTACATTTTCTTAATTTTATTTGATTTACTTTGAATTTTTGCAACAGCTTATATTATGTTTGACAAATATTAAAATATGTTTCTAAAGATGTAGAATAGGGAATTTTAAAAATTCTTTTAATATTATTTATTTGTTATAGGACTGCAATATTTTATTTATGCATTGTTAATAGTGATGTCATTAAATAATCATTTAATACACGTGAGAGTAATTTCAACTTATTTTATTTATAATTTTATAATTGTTAATATAGGAATTATTCATTAGATTTAGAGAACAATTTATATATATATATATATTGTTATATCTTTTTTTTTTTTTTTTTTTTTTTTTTTTTTAGAGAGAGAGAGAGAGAGAGAGATGATTACACAGAAGTTGAATTTTAAGCATTTTACATTTATTAAATGTGAATCATAATCATTATATTTGTTATCCTATTCTCAACCTAAATAATTTAAAATATTTAGCCTGTTATTTTACGAAATCACTTTTCTTAATTAATAAGTATTAAAATATTAAAATAACAAATAAAAATTAAAGAAAAATACTATGTTTAGTTTAAAATCTGTAACCCTAGCTTATAGAAGTCAAAAAATGATTTATAAAAGGTCGTTTTTTTCTAGTGGCGAGCACTTGACCCTTTCGCGCCACTACAAGGCCGGAAACTGCATGTCATTTATCGTTACCCGGTGGGCACCTGTGTATCACATAACGGAGGCGAGTAGCAGTACCCACGTTACACTACCACAAACCAGTTTATAGAGCAGGCCACATTCACCCATCATCCGAGTAAAGGGGACAAGAAACACATAGGAAGAGAAAGTACATCCATGCCCGAGCCGGGATTCGAACACAGGTCCTCCCTATCCGTAGTGAGTTACGACAACCACTAGACAGGTTGGGTGAGCACGCCCATATAAAAGAACATTATATTGTAGTTAAAATTTACTTGTTCTACAAATTTTTATATGTCATGTTGTCATAACAGTTAAAAATACATTTGTTTCTTCAGTTATTTGCAAAGCATGTGATGTACTCTTAATACGAAAAAAAGATTTGAAAAAATTTGTTGAGAACAACACGAGTTTTCTTAAAACATGATATTTGTACAATGTGTCTTTTAGTTAACCTACAACTTAAATGAAATAACACAGAAATCATCGCAGATAGCACAGCAATTTTTTTATTGAAAAGAACGCCTAAAATTTAAAATTGATGCACAAATTTTTCAAGGTGAGTACTGTCATAAGTGATACAATAGAATAATCTTATCACTAAGTTATCAGTTATTTGTTCAGTGTTTTTCTTCTAATGCTTTCAAATGAGACAGTAATGGATGTCTTGAGACTACAGAAATCTATAGGCTGCTTCTTGTTCACCAAGTCTTTCATGTTTCATGAATCTATTCAATTTATATCTTTGGAGTCACCCAAAACAATAAATTCAATGGATTACTATTCTATGAATAAGGTATACAGTGCCTCAGATAGGTTATACAGATATTTATAAGAAATAACCCGGGTTCCAATCACATTGGTAACGATGTTCCTGTTCGATGTGGAGGGGCATTATCTTGCATGAACCAATATCCGCTGGTGCCAATACCCAAATCATGAATCTGGGGGAAAAAACAACTGTATCAGCACTTCCTCATACACATCAGCCTTAAGAGATGATGCCAAGAAAATTGGTCCGACAACCACTGATCCACAGAGAGCAGTTAAAACTCTTATTTTTTGTTGATGCAATGGTCTTACGTTGATAAATTCAGGGTTTGAGGATCCTTAGTAATTTCGTCTATTCATTTGACAAGACAAACATAAATGAACTTCATCCGAGAGCCATATCTTCTTGTAATTCAATATCCCGATTCCGTCCGATAAGGTCCAATGTTCCATTGGCTAAGTTAAATCACTGTGAAATAGCTGAACTGGGATAATCTGTAAAATTTCAAAGTGAAAGGGACTAAAATTTACCCTTATTAATTTGGTTGGAGATTCATATCTATTTGACTTGTCAATCTACAAGTTGATGTGCTTGGTTCATCGGCTACATCAATCATTTTTTCTGCTCTAATAATCACTTTACGCATGCTTTTCTTTTCAGATCCTCCGTCACGAAACCAAAAATTAAAATTTCTTATAAGATTACTTATCCTTATTCTAGATGGTTTAGGTCGGTTTTTGTACGTTACAGCTAACTTCCGAGCAATAGTGTTGCATATGATCGTCACGTTTCTGAATCTTCCCCACAGTGACTGTTTATATATTGCCTACTTCCTGATTGCAGTGCAAATGCCATGTGTGTTATCCGCATTGCATTATTTGCACTTAGCAGCTTGTACCTTTTTTTCCTCTTGGTACGCTATTCTTAATGTTCCTATAATAGTACAAAAAGATAAATATTTTAATTATGAAGGTTTTGCGGGTAATTTAAGAAAAATGAATATTTTGTGTTAAATATTATAAATTTACAGAACAAAATTAATAATAAGTATAAAGCAGAAAATTACAAAATTTTTTGCTGAGTTTCACACTATTACAATTGACAAACCGTTGGATATATATTGAGTTATATTGTTATAAATTTTATAATATTCATCTTATTATATGAAAATAAATAGTAGATATTTTAATAAAAATATTCTTTGTTTATAAATGATGATCAATACAAGAAATATGAAATAGCTTGTGATTTATGAGGAGTCATTTCAGAACCTTTTATTTGTTTTTTTAATTATTAATATTTGTTCTTGTATGTCATTTGCTTTAATATTAAATTGAAAGTAATCATGAAATTAAAGTTGGAAAAAATATTTTACATAAAAACTATGTTATATATATTATCTTATTCTTCAAAAGTATCTTAGATGTATTGTATTACTTAAAAGTTTCTTAGATTTTTCTAATTATCAAAACAAATTAAAATTTTAAATTTAAGAAGAAGTTTTAAGTTTATAAACAAAAATAAATACAAATTTTTTGTTTTATTTTCACATCATATATACGGCTTTATATAAATTTGAAAGGATTTACTATGAATATGCTTGCACTTAAAATTGATATATGAATTAAGTTTTCTATGAATACTTTTACAGACATTGGTAATAAAAATACAGAAGTAACAAAATAAATGCTGTAAAATTTTCAGAATTTGGCAAAATCTTGTATGAAATAAGCGTCTCACACATTTTAAAATTCATTAAAATATGAACATTTATGTTTTTCTTTTCTTTTTGGAATAAAATAGCCTTAAATATTAAGAGCCGGTAAAAGTTTCAACTAATGTAGTGTAAGAATAACTTAGTTTGAAAAGTGTTTATAATCCTAATATTTAAGAATATTTTGAAATGAAATTAATCTTAAAAAGATGGAGAATGCAAAAGTTTTAAATGTATGTAAAAACATTTGGTTTTCAGAAATATTTACGATAATAAAAGATATGAATATTTACGATAATATGAATATTTATGATAATAAAAAATATGATATATTTTAATTATATATTTAAGCAAAATAAATGTAAAATTTTTACTTTTCTTGAGATATTTATACATATACCTTGATACAGAATTTATGCAATTTTTCACTTTGAATACATGAAACTATTTGAATTATAATTAATTACAAATCTTAGATTTGAAAAATCCTCCAGCAAATGTATAAACCAAATGAAAGTTTGTAATTTTTCCAGTATTTTGTATCATCTGACATTTGTTTCACAATAAATCCAAGATTAAAATTTCAAATATTTTTAGAAATTAAAAAATATAAAATTTTGCTAAATTAAATAATTATCTGTATACCAAAAAAAAATTCATATTTCATAGGACAACCACAGCAAGAAATAAAATGTTTGAAATATTTTCAAACTTTTTAACATAAAACACACCACATTAAAAGAAGAAAAGACTCGAGAATGTCAAATGAACTCTGGCCACAGAGTTAAACGAATCAAATCAAGTCACGTAAAAGAATATCTCAAAAACACATTCTTGCACATTAAACGTCAAAGTTATATCATTTCTGTCAAACACATTTCTGCAATAGACTTATTTTTAACGTGGTTGAGCAGAAACAAAGTTCTTTTCATTCACTCATAAATGTGGAACTACATTTTGTCTGCTGAAGTGCTTTTATGTGCAGAAAAATATTTGAACCAAAAATTAAGAATTTGATCAGCTTTTAAAATATAAGTTTATGTGCAATACTTTTATTTAAAAGTATATAATGTCCATTTTTTCATTAAATTAACAGAAATGTAGAAAATAATTATATAATAACGTATTGTATTTACTACAAATGACAAAAATATGTTGCCATGAATATTTGCGTACAGTAATTTATGGCTATGAGTAGAATTTATTAATAAATTTGAAATAGTTATACTTTAAAAGTAAATTTGATACGTCAAAGCCTGTTTCAAATATGATATTTAATATATATTAGTTTGGGGAAAAAGTAATCCATTATTTTTTCGGTAGATGTCTGTAGTGATCGATATCTCGTGAGGTATCTATCAAACGATTTCAGATTTATTCTCGTTTGAAAGGTGACATTTGACACTAAAATATCCTCTTGCGGTTTTTTGTTTGATTAATTCAGTTACGAGTACAAGGTTTTAAAAATGGAAGAGAACAAACAGAAAATTCGATACATTTTAATTTTTCTCTTGTAACGGCGAAAAAGATAGTTGGGTGGCTAAAATTGTGAAAGGTGTTTATCGTCCTATATAAGACTGTAACAACCAGTTACGTACAATTTTTGTTTCGTTGATTCCGTTCGGGTATTTTTGATGTTAGAGATGCACCTCGCATGTGGATACAGCACAGTCGAAAATGTATCTAAAATATCAAAAATGATCGAAGTTAACCGCATGTCAGCAGTCGTAACGCGCAAGACCTAAAAATCTACATGAAAGCTGTTTTAAACCTTTTTACAAAGTGAATCCAAAAGAAGTTACATAAAGTACAAGTAAAAATAATGGATTTCTTTTTCCCCAAACTAATACATTAACATACAAAAACGACATATAAAAAGTTTTAGATATTTCCCAATTTCATAAAAAGATTAAATTGTATGCATTTTCTAAATGAATGCGTGAAGGGTATCTAAAATAATACGAAACAATGAAACTGTGTTTTATTCCCAACGAAAATAATTAAAACCCCAACCGTTATATTTTACGCAAGTTAGTGATCTCTAACTTGAGGAAAACAGAAACTATTTTTTATGTATCAGTTCCAATTTCCTTTTGAAGGTTTCTGTGGGGACTTGAGAATCCACAAGAGATATTATGTTCTAATTCCCATTTTAAGGCAACAATCAATCTTATGTTGTTCCAAATAGCGTGTATTTGATGCTACTCTTATGTTGTGGGATTATTATACTACACTGGAGTTGTTAGCATGAAAGTTCATTTTGTACAGGAACTCACCTTTTAGGCTTCGAAACACAAATTTAATTGAAACACCTGTGAATTATATGCTAGTGAACTTGTATATTACCATTATTTACCTGAGCATATCCTTAAACATATAAAAGTTAATTTATTAAATATTACGGAAGTTCTTGCATATATATAAATATTTATTATAGTATATGATAAGTAGGTAAATAGATATGTATAATAATAATTATGTTACAAAATTTAATTATTATCTGTTACTATATAATATGGTAAAACTATCTAGTATTTTTTAACTACGCAATCAGCTAGTAATTAATTAGATTTGAATTTTGAAATTATTTCTGAAATAATGAATAAATTAGAAACTTTTAAGCAATAAGGCATTGAAACACATTATATAACACGTTTCTACAAAAAGAGAAAGTATGTTTAAAAAATAAAACAATCTGGTATTGTGGGAAGAAAACTATCTGGCATTTACGTGGGCGTGTTTGTGATAATGAGAGAAGGAAACAGAAAAGCTAAAGAATCAAATGACGGAATATTGAAAGCACAAAAAATTATGTCTAGTATAAGCAAATTTTCCCAATTTTTTCAAATTAATATTTATCAAATAGGCATTTAGATTAAGCAAAATAAAACGTAAATGTAAGATGGAAAATCACTAAGGACTTTTTTATTATAGAGGATTTGTATTTCTGTAAGCTTTCCTATATTTCAAATACCATGCAACAGATATAAAAATCTACACAAACATGAAAGAACTTAATTCATTTATGTTGCATTCAAATACTTTCGTTAGAATGTCATTTACACAGATTAAGCTCTTTTACATTTGTATAAAGTGACACATGTATTTATATTGAATGACGTTGAATTAAAAATATTAAATTTAATAGCATTCACTCCCTATTCAAACTATTTTTTTGCCATTCAAGTTTTATTGATGACTGTACACATTTTATTAATTATTTAAATTTATTTCATAGTGGTTTTTGCAACTTTCTTTTTTTACACATGCTACATTGTAAAAGTCACTATAATTAAAATTAATAACAAAAAGAAAAGAACTTTTCTTTTTGCAAAAATCATTACACAGTTGAATTGTTTTCAATTTTTAAAGTTCAATTAAAATATGGTAATGAAATTAAAATCCAACAATCCATATTGGAAATAGTATGGTCATTGTTAGTCTACGGATCATTTTAAGGAAAATCTTTTTAGCTTATTAGCATTTCATCAATAAAAAACGATACTCAGCTAAGAAAATCTAATATAAATGTGATATTTGTATGTTCTATCAAATTTATAATAGGTGATAGCATCACAATCAACATATTGCTTCTCTTGTCGAAACTAGCAAACCACACTATCTGTGAACCACTAGATTGTCACGTGTAAATATGTCAAGTTTAATGGCTGCTTAAAATCTGTCATAACATCGTTGAAAACATTCCTTTCAATTAAATACTTTAGCAAAAATAAATATGAATTAAATGATGGTCACTAATTCATCAACTGTAAATCTTACGTGCAAGAAGTCACTGCGATCTAGTTCAATTATTAAATCCTAAATCAGCTAAATAATATGACATAAAATTTTCATTTCTATCTTCATATCTTTGGATTTGTTCTTTTGATTTATCTATTGGTTTGTGCTCAAGATATTTGCGACTTTAATTCATTATGAAAAGAAATGTGGTCTATAATCTATTAGAAATTTTTAAGAAGATATAATTCAGATTATTTTATCGAAACCTGACAATTGCTTTTAATTATCATATTATCAACTAAATGATACCAAGGAATAAGTAATATATTACAATCTTCATACCAATGCATAGAGATCTAAATTTCTTTTTATATGTGCAACATTTAGGTCCTACGATTCTTAACAATTTTATTTGACCAAGTAGAATTTAATAGCGAGCTTACTTCAAACACGCAATAAAATTTTTCTGCTTGTAATTATGTTAATATCACACAAACTACAAATTATGTAATTTGCAAATGGTACAAGCATTAAGCAATTGACTTTAAAACAGCTCTTACTACTGAATACAATTTCTGTAACAAAATGAAAAACTGAAACTTTCAAATATTAGTATTATCACTTGTTAATAAGAATAACTTCACAAATTAAAATAGTAAATTAGTTGGCTGATTAGTGAATTAATTGGCTGTTACACAGTATGACACTAATCTTGGTAATTGTTATCCGTACCAGAGTCCATTTAAGAAAAAATACTTATAGTTATAGAAAGTTTAGTTGTGGACTAAAAAACTAACCCCTGAATTAGCTGATTAATTTCAAAAATGGTCATTATGACATCTTCTTTTAAGATGTATTTATTTTAATAAAAAAAGAGATGATAAATATAGAAAGAATTTAATTTTCAGTCCATAGCATAGTTTTTATCTAAATAGTTATATTGTATTGTATACATGCTTGTGTTTAACCCCTGATTCATATTGTCAAAAGATTTGAAATTATGAAAATAAACACTAGCAACAAAAATATTTGAACAAAAAATTATTGTTTTTCGGCATTTCACATCTTAGTGTAACATAAAAGAAATTTTCTGCTTCACAATTATGAAAAGATATAAGTTTTGGATTTTCGTATGAGTCTTATAAGTTATGACGGATTTTTTCATAATTTGTTTTTTTAATATTTTCACAGTATTCAATAAATGTGAAAGATACAAGTTTTATGAATAAATTCAATAGTTTTTTTTTTAAATAATGTTTCCATACAAATAACAAAACACATTGTGAATTTATTTTTAAAATTTTACCCCGCAGTAGTTTTCAAAGCAAGAAGAAACGAATAATCTATTTTAAGTTTATAAAAATTAAAAATGTTTAGATTTAAGAAAATTGCATTGCATATGAGAGAAAATATCCTGCAGCCTAAATCAATGAGAATAAAGAAACTTTCGATCAATACAATAAATAAAATAGAATATAGTTTATAATTGCAAAAACAGTTTGGGAAAAATTGTTAACTTTTTTTTTTAATTTCAGCATGAGTTTATCGTATTTAAAAACATCTATAAGCCTGCATCAAATTAAAAAAATAATTCCAAATTGCTTGTTTTTAAGTGTAATTTATTTTAATGATTATGCATACATTGAAATAAAAATCAATAAACATTTTACATAATTTTAAAAATAATTACAAATATATAAATTTATATCTTCAACTTAGTCTTATATAATGTTTCTAAGCCTTTAATTTATAAATAATTAATAAAATGCGTAAAATCTAGTCATCAGACAGTAAAAATGATTGCACTTGAATTTTAGTTTTGGAGAGTTTAATTGCACCGGTAGATTTTTTCCTGAATATATGGTAACAGAACCAAATATTTACCATAAACAACGTCCATTATAAGGTGATGTCATAACTTTTTAAAGTCCTTTTAAATTTTAAAATAAAATTCTATTAGAACGTATACAGTAATTGAAGAATAATAATTTATTTCAACTGTTGTATAAGAAACTTTATTTTAAACTCGAAACTTCATAGTATGTTAAATTAAATTGCAAACCGAATTGTCAGTTGTATAGTTAGTACTCTTGAAACCAATTTAATAGTTCGTATATTTCCCTCCTAACTCCTGGTGGATGTTTGTAAAAGTTCAGAAGTTAAGAATTCACTTTAAACTTTATTTCCCCGTAGAGCCACAAACAAACCACTAAATGGCAATTGTTTTTTAACCTTTTTCACAGCAAAAAATAGAAAACTTAACGCCCTCTTTTGAAAGTAAATGTAAATACAAAATGTTAAATTTTGAGATTTATCATTTCAAATTTAAAATAAATATTTATTAAAACATTAAAAAGAAGCAAAATTTTTATTATCTTGAATAAACGCAAAACAGTAATAGATTTTTGAGTTTCTATATAATATTCAAAAACAAGCCATCATTAAACCATACGTACATGTAATCTTTTTTTTTTTAAGTATAATACATTTCACATGTAATTAATATTTATTTAATCACTCTTTATAAAATTATAAAATTATCATTGGTGTTTTATTGATATACTTCAACTATGTTGCAGAACTTATAAAATTAGAAATAATTATAGACATTAATTGAAACTGAATTAGTCTATACACATCAATCCTGGTATGTTTCTAATTAATCTTAGTAAGGGTATTGCAATTTAATTTGCATATGAAACTATGGTTTCAGTTTTTTAATCCCAATTTTTTCTTCTTGAGTCTTTTAATTTAGTTTTTCCAGAATATTATTTTTCAATAATTTCATTTATAATATAATTTTCTCTTATTTTCACACAAATAAGTTAAATTTTTGTTAATAATAGAAAATATTATAAAAATAAATTGTTCGTGTCATTTTTGAATCTATGAGGGATTTCATACGTAAACATATTTTTAAAGCATGCTGTTTCGTAAAACATGTATTTAATTGATATTGCGACTTTCTTATGATATTACGCATATTACTTTTATGTAGTGAGGGAGCTAAATTTTTTAAAAAGTATTAATGAATTTGTAAAGAGCTTATTTTTAAATTATTCCTAGGCTATAATAAATTTAATGCGATTATTTTTTCAGCATTTTTTATAATTTTGGGTTACACCAATTTATTTAGTGTAGTTTAAAAATATTTCATCATTTGAGAGAAATTATTTCAAAATTTCAAAAATGGTTTATCCGTTAAAATGACCTCATCATAACATGAAAAATAAAAATTGATAGTATACCTTTCTCAGCATGTATCCATTTCATTGAAAAACAGTTTCAATTCACTAAGAATAAATTGTGCAAATGACAAAGCTAGCTCATAACGCTTTTATGCTAGTGGATTTGGAGATTATTATGACCTAACGGTAGAATAAAGTTCAAAGTTCTCGAAAGTTCCAGAATTCAATCTTAGCAATTGTTAAACAACAATTAATAGATTTTGCTCTTCTGCATGAGCTTCCGATAGAGGAGCTTGCAGATCTCAAGGTTTCAAACCTTGTGACATGTGAGTATATCCTGCAACATACGAAAATCCTCCCAGAAGGCAATGTACGCTGTGAGGAAATAAACACTTTACAGCAGAGTAATTTCGTAAAAAGTATATCTAACATGAGAGACAATTTTAATGAATTTGTATACGATTAGATATTTTCACATATCTATCAAGTTACGTGATACTTGTTACTCAAAATATAACTGGAAATCTAATTTATCCGTTTGTTAAATAATGCTCTTATATCAATACAATGGCACCTACCTTGTCTAGTGGTCAGCGTGCCTGACTGTGGATAAGAAGGCCCTGGGTTCGGATCCCAGCTCTGACATGGATGTAATTTCTCCTTCTGTCTTTGTCCTTTCCTTTTGTAAGAGTAGTAGCCTATAAACAGATACCTTGAAGAAGTCAATTCCACACCGAATTGCGTTTTAGTTGAAAAAGTAAATCAGCTCATCTTTTATTGCCAGCATGGCTGTCACTCGACAAAAAAAATCATTATAATGATTTTTTCAACATCGAACATTTTTCCTTAATGTTTAGGATAATCATTTTTATAATCATTATGAAAAGATATTAAGAGAATCCTTTTGTAAATAAAAATAAAAATTACAATAAATGTTATTGGCAATGCACTTCACACATTATTTTATTTCAATTATTTTTTTATTTTTTATAATATAGTTGTTATTTTTTTAGACCATGGTATTAATATTTTTCCTATTTTCAAGACAGTTCAGTTTACCATGAATACGAAATAATTATTTGAATATAAAAAAAATGCTGAAAGTTAATGTAAATATCCTCCCTATTTCTTTCTGTCTCTTTGTAAATATATACATATTTAAATGGAAAAAATACACGTTTACAAACTCACAACAAATAATACATAGTGTTTATATATTATAGTATATTATACTATTATCATATATACTTTCATAAGAATCTAGAATAAATATTTATTTTACTTCAGATTCATTCGTCAAAATGTATGAGAAAAATACTTTTAAGATTGCATATGTATCATGAATTTTGTAGTATATAATTTGTTAAAAACTTGTCTAAACAAAAGAATGAAAATAATTTGGAAAAGAGAGTTATCTAAAAGAACTACATTTTTATCATTTATTGGTATACATGTACAGGTGTACATCGCTTTTAAAATCCTTACTTATTTATATATGGTCATTTTTGAAACACAAAGATTAATTTGAACAGAACTTTCGGCTTAAAGTAGATTCCCAAGTATCCATATCCCAAATGGAAGTTAAATCCATCAACCATTGAATGAAAATCCAGGTTACATTTTAGAATTATACCTTATACCTCACTTTGAACATTTGGGATGTGTTAAGAAATTTTAATAAAAGGCTGAGAAACAATACTAAATGAGTCCATTCTAGAAACAATAGAAAACTGAAATATTCTTATTTCTGCACTAAATTATTGTTTAAAATTTGTACGGATAGTTACATAAACTAATTTCACTAAATGGCATCCTCGATAGTAAATAAAATTTCACTTATTTAACAATAACTTACCCCCTAATTTTAATTGTTGTATTGTGCATTGTATAGTAATATAGATTCGTGTATAATCTTAAATGAATGAATTCCAAATTTTGAATTGAAAAATTGCTTTATTTAGGAGTATTAAGGAATTGAATTATGAAAATAATAAAAGATGTATACAGTTTTCTATTCAATTGCTTCTATTATTTACAATTATTACAATAAATATGGTAGCTCTTTTCCTAATTTACGTTTGATATTCTGTCGTTATTTTATTATATTTCTGGTGGTGGCAATTATTGTCTATTTATCTTAAAATTTCTCACTGTATAATCTTAGTTTTGAGACAAAGATACAAATATAAAGTAATTTTTACAAATAGAATTAATTCCTTTTG
>JAPDSC010160522.1:0-17281 GCA_026290005.1 Latrodectus geometricus
TTTTTTTTTAGGACGAGATTGTATTTAGTGATGTCGGATACAGTTTTGAAAAACTGATAATAAAATTTTATACGTAACTTGTGTGTTCTAATGTAGCACATTAATTCAGTTATTTCATTAGATTTTTATTAAATATATACAAAAAATACCTTAAGTTAGTTCTTCTCATTGCATTAATTTTTGTCTTTTCAGGTTCATGATATTAGAACTCTTAAAAGTTCTAATAAAGTTCTTAAACTTGCATAAAGACAAACATTTATGTAATGAAAAGAACCTCACATATTCTTATCAATGCTTTGTTCTTTATACATTTTTATGAATTAAACATAGTACTTTATATTTTCACATATAAAACTTCAAAAATTTGTTTCAATTTTATTCTTTGAGATCTTGTTTCATTCGTTACATCGTATACAAAAAATAGTTCATGCAAGTTTTGCATGTGTTTTCATTGTATTATTGGTTGGTTTTCATAATGTGGGGAGGGGTTTCTTCAAAGTTTGCATAAAAGTTTTCTCCAGATAAAATCTAAACCAATTAAGCATGGGTGTAAGCTAAGGGCAATCTAAAAACACATTGAACCAGTTGTAAAACTGTTTAACAACGAAGCTTGTATTTTCATATATTTTTATTACAATTCTCAGTTTGCCCTATATTTTCTATTTTCTGGTTAAATTAAAAAATTAAGCCAGTGATTCTCAACCTTTTTATTTATTATTTTTTGTCTGAGCATACTTGTACTGATTATAGAATATAGCGGCACATAAAAAAATAAGTTTACAAGTTATTTACTTACCTATTATGCACTGAGTAAAATAATTTATAATTTTGAATGTAAAATATGTATATTGCAAAAACAAAGCATTTATGAAGGGATTAATTACAGTGCAATAATAAGTATATTTTTAATGAGAAATTTAAACTCGATGTTTTTTGATATTTTCCATTGATATTTGATCGTAAAAATGACAGTGCTACTTTCATATCGTCTTCAACATTGAACATTCTTGTCTTCTTATGTTCGTTTATCTAAAAATACGAATTCCCACAAGATTTAGAAAATTTTAATTGTAAATACTAGGAACACACTTGCAATTTCTTCACATGGGGCAAATATTTCATTCTATGAAAGGCCACAGTTATCGAAGATGAAAACAGTTTTTAACTGTATAAAATATGGTACTTGACTCTAAAAAGAAATTTTCTTTCACAGTGTACTTTTCTTGATTTAAACAAACTTCACTCGTAATAAAAAAGCCTTATAATTTTTACTATATATATTTTTAAACTTTGGCGGCATACTTTAAAAATTAGGTGGCACATTGGTTGAGAATCACTCATCTAACCAACAGGGGAGATTGATTTGCTTAGTAGCTCAAAAATCATTTTTTACTTTTTGCCCAGGAAGCCAAATTAGACAGGGACCTACGGCTTAAAGAGGATTGCGAACATCCATACCCGAGGTGGAATTCGAACCCTCGAACTGTTGAACTGAAGACAAGAGCTACAATAAAGCAGAAGTTAACTATTAAGGAATAAATAAAATGTGAATCGCAATATTTTAACAAGTCTAAAAAGAAAAACCGTAATTTTAAAAACATTTTACACCTTCATCACTTTAGTATGTGTTACGATTTAGAAAAAAAATTAATCGAAATTTGATTTAACATATTTTCTAAGGAACATTTTTTGTAACTTTCTTGGTATTTTCTAGTATTCCAAAACATTTAAAAAAAAATTAATCAACTTTGATACTTTACTTAAAATTACTGTTTATCAAAATTAAATTCGTTTAATGGAAGATCTACGCTTCAGGAGCTAAACAATTTTTCTTTAAAAAAATATTTTTAGAATTTTTTTAATTTTGCTTCTGATGAATGCCGGTCTTTCCACACAATAAGATATAAAAATATTAAAAGTTCTAATTCTCACATAAAAAGGTATTTTAATATACTTAACCTTTTCCAGATGAAAAATAATTAAAATATGAATCTTTCCATTTGTGAATATATCTATACAAGTTTTATGATGCATTTAATATTTAAATATTTTAGTGAAAATATAAAATTTGAATAAACTATACTGTATCATAATTACATCATTATTATAAAATTATACGGTCTATCAAAATTTCGAGTTAACTGCGTTTAATCGAATCCACTATTTATTAAAAGTATCAAACTAGTTGATATTTATATAGCATAAAAATTAGTTTAACGGTTGACAGAAAATAGGAAATTGTATGAACAAAAATGCTTTCCAAAACATTTTTCTTAAGTAATGTTCTAAGCATAAAAAACTCATAAAAATAGGAATATTAATTACATTATTTTTAAATACATAATATTGAAAAGCAGAAAAATGGATAAACTATTTTTAATTCTCATTTTCTGTAAAATTAATTAAATTTGAAAATCTGGGTAAAATACTAGTATAATTGCTGCAGACATGACGAGATAATTTCGTTGTCACCTACTTAATAATTTAAGCCAATCCAAATTTCTTAACTTCGTAATTTAACAGAAATATCTCGTATCTCAAAATTGTGCATGAAACTGTCGAAACTAGACACAAGGTGGGATCACTAATGACTATGCAGAAATAGATTTGACCACGCAACAAATAGGATTCAGTTGAATAATAAATTCATCATAATTTGATTAAAATATTCTGGATTTATCTTAAATAGTGTGATAAATTTTAAATGTTTAAATTATCCAAAAAACACAAGAATTTGTCAAAATCTTTATTTTAGATATAAACTGAGGAATAATTTTTAAAATTACAAAAATAATCTCAAAATATTACTAAAGTTTAAAAATTTAGGAAATAAACACTTAAAAATTAATGCAGAATTAGAAACATGACATTTTCAAATAGAGAAATCATACCAAGTTAATGAAAGATAAAAAATAAATTTTCTTAAGCAATATATATAATACAATAAATGAACAGTAAACTAAAATATACATTTTATTGAATTAGTATGCATGTTTTATTGACAATTATACAGAATTATCAGATTGGTATTATCACAGATAATTATAAAAATTATAAAATTCATGCAGAATTATCACAAATATACTTAAAGATTTTTTAAATTAAGAATTTCCGAAATTTTCAATCTTATTATCTAACAACTAATAAATGCTTAAGAATTTTTTTCTGATATGATAAAGGAGATATTGAGGACATAAACGTAATATTGAATTGAAAAAAAGTTTAACTGCAATGGCGTAAAAGAGAATTGTCTAACTTACAGAACTGACATTTAAGCAGCATCTGGAATTTCAAATTCAATTGTTTGAATAAAATGGTGAAAACTTTTCCAACCTCCTTGACGTTCGAAACGGCTTTCGTTAAATAAGAGAACTATAGTCAGAATATTCACCAATTGATCAATCGGAGGCTGACGGCTCGATCTTGCAAAATACACGCACTTGTGACACAGAAACGAACAGAACAACAAGATGTTCAAGAAGACACTCGTTTCACGAAAGAAGAACGAGTCTGCTATAAAGAGCCAAGTTTCAGAACTGTCTGCATTGTCGTCGCAAACGATATCCTCGAAGGAATCTTTTAAGAGTAGTAAAAAGTACATGACAGCCTTTCCTATCCCTTTGTCGAACATTCTTTTTGTGTTCTTGCTGAACGGCAGTTTCTGAGTGCGCCATTTGATTTGATGTTCGTTTAGAACGAAGTTGACTAGATCAACAGCGAAAGCGAATTCTGGTAGCGATTTCTTGCAGGAATTTTTCATGTTACTGACAATTTTTACTTTTTGACTTGACATTATTATATGTGAAATTTGAAAATACTTTAAAAAATGCCGAAGGTATCTTGTAGTGAAAACCACTCTTAATTTAAATTCGTAAGATCTAATTCTACGAATATTTCGTTGCCATCTTATGTAATGAAACCTTTAAGAACTTTATTGGTAAAAAAGAATTTTTTGTTCATTTAAAATGTGCTGAGATGTCGCATCAAAATCTAATAAATCTAGTAAGGTAGGTTAACGTTGTTGACAATTATTTAATTGTAGTCTAGTATCGATATTTATGTATGGTGTGGAAGCTTGGCAAAGCAGATGCCAACTCAGAAGAAGACTTCATCATTAGATCTGCTTAAAGTTGTGAGTTTGTTGACTGTGTTCAAAAATTTTGAGTGAGTCCAGTTTTGATAGGCAGACAAACATAGAAATCTAAAGATAGTTAGTGGCTAAGGAAAATTTCAAATGATCAGGCAACGTGGTGACTCTTGATTCAGAAAAGTTACGGGTTCAATACCTGATCCTATGACCAAAATACTTGAACACCGCATACCTAACAATCTAACTGTTTAAGGCATTTTAATATTTATCACATAGTTGTCTTCCAGGAGTACATCTTATAAATAATATTCACAAGAGAGGCACCACGAAAAATTCATAAGCTATAAGCATTCAAGCAGATGCAGCATCCATCTAAAGTTGTTCAATAGTGGCTTATACTGAATCAGCGGGCTTTCGCTCTATACACAGCTGTCCTACCACTAGGCCACGATAAGCTTGTTCTATCAAAGACCTCCATGATCGAGAGGACTTAATTTCTCTAAAATATTTCGTCGGAACCAATATATTTCCTCGGATGTGAAGTGGGGCTGCATACTCAGATGTTGACCTCCTCACTTGTTTACAGTTAAAAATCTAAGGGCAATTGACTGTATGTAAATGTTTCTGCAGAATGACAGTGTTAATTGTGATGATGCATACCCCAGAGTATAGAGGAGCTATATTAAGTTCATGAATTTGTTCACCTTAAAAAAAAATAAAAAACTAACAATGGGTTATTGTAAGGATCCTGAGTAGGCACGATAAAATATGGACAGGAAAGCCCGTTAAATAGAGCCCTTGCAGCAGACCTCGTAGTGTTTATAACCCTGATTGAAAGTCATAAAACGAAGGTGCCCATTGAGAAAGCGAGTAATAGTTATCTATGACGGCAACCAACATTGTAAGAACTTCGTGGCCGATAAATACAAAGGCGTGTGGAAGCAAGTAGTTCGTGGTATTTGCTTTTTGCTATTGATAAGAGTTCCTGTCAATGAAGGACTGCCCGCTTTGGCTAAGGTATCAGTGATCTCATGACCTTCGATACCCACATTCGAGGTAGGTGGATCGGTTGAGAGAGAATTTTGAGAATCATATCATAAGCTGAACTGATTGATGAATTTCTCTTTTTCTGCTCAACAGTTCGTGTATTCAAATCCTACATCGGATATTTGCAGTATGGATCAAAATTCTCCTTAATTACTAATTTCCGATCCAATACACTCTCCTGCGTAACAAGTGACTATATAACAGGGCACGAAAAAAAATGCATCATGATAATCTATTTGTACTACATTTATTCTATTGGTGGTAATCTGTATATTATAAATTATTTAAAAGAATTTATTTCAGGATAGCTTTTACTAACATGTTCAAAGAAAAATTTGTGAAAATTAAACAAATAAAGATAATGATATACATTCTTAAGAAATATAAAAACAATTTTATTTTTTCATCAATAAACAAATTTATTGGATTTATAACAGCTTTATAGATTTTCTTTCACAAATTTTCTAACATTCGTTTAATATCACTTCTCAGGAAATATTTTTCAAAAAACATATTTTTAGGAATTCAACTTTTCACAAGATGGAGAATAAATCATATAAAAACACTGCCATTACTGAAATATGAATACAATGAAAGATATCGTTAGCAGGTTAGGTTGCTCATTTTCCGAATTGTTTTTGTCATCAATTATTTATCTTTGTCTCTGAGAATTTCACAGATGTCTTATTCACATCTATCTTTCAAAAAGTTCACAACCTGATAAAGGAAAAGTAATAAATATTGTAAATCAAAATCATTCAAGTGATTATATATTGTAATATATAATAACATATACAATAAAAACATATTTTCAATATAGCGTATTCTAACTCTGTTCTTATCAAAACACAAACAAGCAACAACAATAAGTGCCATTAATGGCACTTATTAGAACTGAATTATGACTTTGTATAATACAAGCAAATAATTATAATATTAATGACATATAAAATATGCAAGAATAGTAATTAAAATAATTGCAACAAATAGAAAAATTGTACTACATATTAATTATTTAAATAATAAGATTAATGAAATAATAATGTCATATATTGTATTAGCTGGATATATTATATAAACTGGATGATGTAAAATGTGCACCTAGCTTTCGAGGAAAAGTAATGAACTTTTGTATTTTTAAAGATACACTGAGGAACATTGAAAATAACGCAGCAAGATAACAGCATAAGATTGAAATGAAATTTAATTTAATACACATAATGATACAGATGTGAGATTCCAAAATTAAGATAATCAAACAAATACAGTGTGTACAGTTAGGCAAATGCTGTGCAACTTCAGTAGACCACTTCCTACTGCAATACATACCACCACGTGGTCTGGCATCGAGTTGATTAGACGTCTGATGTTGTTGATTTCCTCTGCTCAATTTGCAAACTAAAATCGCTTAAAAAATTGAGTAATTTTTTTTATATATTTTCAATGTATATATATTAGAAAACTGAAACATGATTTTTCTCTATTGGGAATTTTTTTATGCAGATGTACTCCATAAGGTCTTAATCCGAAACATTTTCTAGTCACAACATGCAGCAAACATCCTCTTTTTCTAAATGTAATAAAAATCATCGAGAACTGCAGTATGCAAAATGATTGTTGCCCTATTAAAACAAGTGGGCTTCCATAATTTGTATGAGAACTGAATACATCGGGATTATTAACACTAAAATCTGGTGTAGTAATCTCTACATTAAGTAAAATTAAAAATTTTATAAAAACAACATGCAAAAATTTGAAAATATTCATCCTAAATGAAAATAAGAATGAAGATTCTCTTGACTTCAAATAGAAAATACCACTTTTTCCGATAAACATTGACCTAGTAAAAGGCAGACATATACTCATGTGATAAAAGGGACTATATAGGAAACAACCTACCAACCAATCCTCCCAAAACAAACTAAGATATCGGTACTATCCATGTAGCCAAAATCTCGTATCTTAGCTAGAGGACAACAACTATAAACTTGGTTCAGAAAACACAATCTTTAACAATCAGACTGTTGCTGACAATGGACTGAAGGACATTCCAATTATTCTCTGTTCAAGAAAGACAGGACTAAAAATGGGACTGACGAGTAAGATTGATGGAGTGGAATATAAAACAATAGACGCCCAGAGGCATCTTACAAATAGCCTTCTTTATCTTGCTGGCTTAGGCATTCAGACTCAGCAAAGATATTCTAATTTAGACCTCGAACCGTCATTTCTCTTTGGCACTAATTCAGTTTACATCTTCATAAGATGTTGGACCTTTTAATATAACTTGTCCAATACATCTGGTGATAATATTTTGTGTATGAACTTATTTTAAATTGGGTACCTAAAAAGAACCACACTAAGCAAATTCCCTTTGAGACAATATTGTTTATAACCCATATAATGCACTCCCATCGATCTTTAGCGATTCCAACTTGTTTAGCTGATGTTCCTTCCTTCAAGAAAAATGTTTTTGGACATAAATTTGGTTCATTCAAAAATTGCCATTTTAGATTTTTTTAACCTTATAAGATATTTATTTGCTTAATAAATATGCTTCGTCAAATTAAAAACGTAATTAAATGACTGTCACACTTGTATTTCAAATTATATTGCAAGTCATAAATATCAATTTTTAAAACAACATTACCATTTTCATTAATCTCGAAATATATATACTTTATATAATTTAGGTTTATATAACTTTAGGTTCCTATTAACGTAATGTTTTGCTATACCACTACGTCGTTAAATGGGACTATGTCAATCAGTATTTTCGGTGTAAGATATGAATCCGTACAATTACATCTGCATATGACTATCTGTCAGAAAAAAGAACCGAATTTCCACATTATTGAAGGGAAAGCAAGTTGAATATCCAGCAACGAGTATGGACATTTAAAATGGACATGACATGATTGGTAAACATTAAACACATAAATGTTCAAAATTATAAAAAAAACTTTTCGTTTTAGCAGTAAAAGAAAACTTTATGACTTTTCATTTATTGAACAAATCTTAAAATATAAAAATTTCAATATAATGCAGCGAAAAGAATTCCTTACTCCGTTGTGGTCTTCCTCCTTCTGAGGTTTACACTGCAGGCCTTCAGCACATGGGCAGACGAACTTAAACAAGTCACCTTCCTTTTCATTTACATCAGACAAGCAGATGTCACCTGAAATTAATAGACGACTTAACAATCACTCAGTAAATAAGATATTTATTGCAACCATTTCAAGTATGCGTGCCTTGTGGTCTAAAGGCCGAAGGTTGGAGTAAAGTAAATTCATAACCACCCTATGATTTGGTTTCCGGAAGGGTTTTAATGGATAGTGGGCTATGTTTAGTAGTTGTAAAGTAGAAAACACCGAAATTTCCCAAGCATTTTTTACCCCGACAGATGCAACTGCAGATGGGCGGAGTGCAAAATCCGTTTCCCGTTGCTCAACAGTGATTGGGTTTGATGTCGCGAGTTTTAGCTCTCAAGACTGTTCTTCATTAGGTTACGGTTAACTCAAGTCTTGATTTAGCTATTTGCAAATAAGTGTGTGAAAGTCAGACGATTAACAGGTACTTTTGGTTTTATAATCTGCCAAGGGTGGAGACATGCCAAGGATCATCCATTCATGTGGGAGAGAGAAGAAGAGTTTGTCGGTCTTGTTCTTGGATTACCAGGGATAGCGGAAGTTCCGCTCCCACTTGATGCAAAATATATATCTTTTAAAAATGTGAATAAATGTCTAAATGAGTACTTGTGTGTTAATGTGTAATAAATGTGTCATCAAAAAGGAATGTATTTTGAATTATCCAATTGTCTTGGAGAGGACAGGATCGTGAGAGCATCACAAAATGTTTAATACATGAAATTTTTCCCATTTTCATATGATATACTATAAAATACAATATGCCCTGTCTCATTAATTTAGTTTTGAAATGCCAACAGTTCAAAAACAAATGACCATGTACGGGAAAGCGACCTTTCGCTTCAAGACAAGATGACTTGTAGCTCTCTCAACGGCGGAGTTTGGTAGTCAGCAATTCTATCTGTAAAATTCAACGCAGTGCAATAGAAAAGTTTGCTGGAAAATTGTAAAGTAGCAATCAAATGACACTTTTCTTGAGCATTCAAAAGATAAGAGTATGAAAGAAGCACATTGTCTAGTGAGAAAAACCACTTTGGCAGATGTGGAAGCAGAAAAGGACAAACCCAGCAGCTACTTTCTATTCTTCAATTGCAGATGGTATGGAATCTAGACCCTTTCTTTTCGAAGATCGTCACTGGGATTCGATTTGCCAGAATATTCAAAAATCTAAATTGGGCTTGATATAAAATTGTTTATTTATTTATTTTTTTTTATAAATGCACTTTTTTGAAAGATTATTCAAATTTAAGTAACAATAAGAAGTTATATTTTTTCAGAATAAAATATATAAATCTATAAACTTTATTTCAAATACAGCAGTTGAAGCCATTTCAAATATAAATAAACGAAGTAAACAGGTTTTTTACAAATATGTCTATGTGTGTTATTATTTATGGTTTTAAACATTAATTGACCAACCTTTCTGCTTGTACTTCTGACAAGCGGCTGGAACAAAACTCGTGAGTCTGACGCAGCATTCGTCACTTTCACAGTCTTCTTGCTTCTTGCATCGCTTAGATGCAACCTGAAAACAAGATATTGATATTGTATTGAATATTCTGTTATAACAAAATAAATGCTATAAATGTATGAGCATTTCTTATTGCATATCAATTTCAATTTTATTTGATGCAATGATGAGTATAAATTTTCTAGAATTCACTGTACATAAGACAGCGCGATAGGATATATTTGACTTTATTATTTCCTAACCACATCAATTTTAGTTTGAAAATAGCTTTAAAAATGTTTTCAATGATTTTGGAAATCAAACATTGATTTCAATTACTGAGTTTGCATTGTAAATTTCATCAAAATTCATAATATTGCACTTATAAAATCAGTTCTAATCGAAATTCCAAAAGCGCTCACTTACAATTATTTTTTTTAAAATTCCTGTTACTGACACCATATTGTGCTTATCATATTTTTCTCCGAAATCCCAACTACTAGCTCTTCTTATCATTACAATTTTGATCTACATTCTAATTGAAATTCTCATTCGCCTCATACCATTGCAATTTTGATCGAAATTCTAACTACTGAAATCTCATTCACTTCATTCCTTTACAACTTTAATCGAAATTATATTTTCTGAGTTCTTATTGGCCTCATACATTAACAATTTTGATTTAAATTCTAATTACTGAGTTAATATTACAATCATAACATTACAAAGTTTAAAAGAAATTTCATTTTAGTGAATTTAATTGTATTTATACAATTATAATTTTAACCAAAATTCCGACAACTGAATTCTCATTACTCTTATACTAGTTCAATTTTAAGCAAGGAAACGTAGTATTTTCTAATTTAGAAATCATTAGCTCTGCATAATCATATTTTGAGGATGGTCTTTGCAAAAAATGCGAGCTGTAAAAGGAAGAATAGATGTTTTAAATTCTCAGTATTTTTTTTGGAATTTGTAAATTTATAATATACAATTATAATCTATTTTTTTGGGCTTGTGACTAGCTATCCATGATTACATACCTATTGTTACACACACAAAATAATACCTTTATACAAATTATATAACTAGGAAAATATTAGCACTAAAGTGCCAGGTGCAGCAATTTATCGACCAAATATGGAAATACAATACAAATCTGTTTCCATTTTCCAAGTAAGATTTAAATGAGTCTACTTTTTAATTCTTCGTTTTAACTAAATCTCCTTTTTTATCCCTAGAGTTTTTAATAAATATTTTTCAAGTTCAGATTTTAAGATTTTATTAGTTATTTTGTCATGGATTTCACGAGAAATTGCTAGCTTTCTTATTAAATTACTACATAATTAGAATGCATTTTTTCTTTGCATTCTAATTGAAGAAATAATCCAAGTTTAAAAATTTAAGTCTTGAAAACCTTATTTTGAATTCTTGACAGACATTTATTATTTTGCAATAAAGTGCGATTAAAAAGTAATAAAATTTTTCAGTAAAAAAGATAGTAAAATGATGACTTAAGCTAATTTTTCAGTGAAATAATTTAAGTCTATTTTAAATATTTACAAATATATATGAATTCATATTTTACTTTGCACACATGCCGTATACATTATGCCATTTTTTGAGTTAAGTCATATTTTTGGCGGGTTTTCTTGTTTATTTGGCAATCTAGTTCTTATAACTTTATAAAGAATTAAATAATAAAAATTATGTACATAAAAATCTATTTATTTTAGTCATCGCGAAGAAATTTGGAATATTTTGTTCTATTTTCGTAATTTAATTAATATTCTTATATTTTCTTTTTTTAAAGTCTTAATATTTCCCAAATATAGGTTTACGCTTTTACGAGTATTATCTTGATGTATAAGCTTTTTTTCAGGAATTTATTATATCACAATTACGTCATTTTGACAACATCTTTTCACTTCCAAAATAAATTAAAAATTGACCTGATAGGCCTTTTATTTGAATACAAATCATGACAAAAATTGTAAAAAGAGATTATAATAATTATTTTTTTTTAAAATCATTACATAAATAACAGTTTTATCCTCATAAATGACTAATATTTTTTAAGAAAGGAAAAATGACAAGTGCTTTTTAATGCAACTATATTAAAAATCCTTCCTTAAATAAGTTAAAGTTTTACATTAAATATTTTTATTTTTTATTAAATTAAAGATTTTTAATTTATTTGATTGGCAAATGTATCATATGTTCAGGAAAAAATACGGCAAAAATATTATATTCTAATACTTAATTATACCATTACTTCAAAGTTAGAAATACTAATTTAAAATCAAATTATTTTATTTTGATTTTGGATTTACATTCCTGATTAAATCATGTCAATCAAAAACATTATTTGCCGAAAAAAAAGATTAAAATTTACTGGAAACTTCTCGAAGATATCGCTTTAAGATGGGTAGGCTCCCTTCTTCTCCGGGCTTATCGCTTTGGCGATGGAGTGTTTCTCACGAAAAGAATCCATCCTCCAAATGATATACATTTACATGTATATTTCAACTAATCCAAAAACATTTTTATTCTTAGAAATCATGCTAAATGCAGTAATTTTAGATATCAGATGCAATTTCATATTAAAAACCTTAACTTAAAATTTTAATATGGGCTAACCACATAAGCGATTTAACCGACTCAGCGTCCGCGACGTATCTGTTACGTCGCAATAAACTGGTCGAAAAGCGGCTCATGACGGCAGGGATACGTCGAAATATTCCTGCTCGAAAGCGGCCTGCGACGGCAGAGATACGTCGCGGAGTTTTCACGGAAAGCGGCCGCGACGTATATTTTCACATAGCAGAAACCACTTATTTTTGCTTTCCCCCTAATCGGTGGTTTGATTGATCGGTCTTAATCACTCAAACCCCACTCCTTGGAGACTTTTCTTTGAAAACTAAAACTCAGCCTGAGTTTTACGCCAAATATCTAAAATACTGATTATTTTTTTTCGCCAAGATTCAACTTTAAAATTTTATAATCTATAAATTTGTTGCTTTAGAAATAAAATGCGAGTTTATACATTATTATTTTTAATTTTAGTTCCTAAGCTAATTGAATTAGGTGATTTTATTACACAAAAATTTTAAATCCATATGTACTTTTAAATTACTAACAATCTTGCCTTCTTTTCTAACTTAAATTTTAATAATTTTCCTGCTTAGGCTAATTATTTCTTACATTTTAGTTAATTTAATTCAGTTTTTATTGTTTTTGATGGCATTTTTTTATCGACTAGTTATGACTGAAATAAACAAATAAAATTCGTAAATGGAAATTATTTAATTTCCAGTGAAAGAGCTCATGACTGTTATAGTAAAATCGTTGTGACGTCCATAATAAATAACATTTACCTTAATGACTAAAACTCATTTAATTTGCGTTTTTTTTTGTGCATTAAGAAAAAATTTACTAATAAGTTTACTCTCTGCATATTGATTTTTATTTCGTTATTACTTTAATTTCTTTTTACATACACTTCAAATGTTGATAATAAAACAGAAGTATCAAGGCAATAGTATAACATGATTGTCTCATAAGTGTGTAGCCAAGAATATTATACTTGTGTTATTTCTTTTTAATGAAACATTATATTGAAAAAAAAATCAACACTATTTACTGTTACACCATATAATAAGGGTGTCCAAGACGTCGACCGCGGTCGACTGGTAGACCACGAAGACATTTTATGTAGTCCACACGACCATCCCGATAATGACCTCGGATATTAACAATTTAATTTATGACTTATTATTAATTTATGACATAGAATCAATGAATTATTTCAAATAAAAATTTACTACAGCCTACGCTTTAAAACCCAAAATAAACTTTGCAAAGATTTACGATTTAAAGATTTGTGATTAAAGGTTTAGGTTATAAAACATAAAACGGACATGATGAGCGCGATTAAAACATTCAAAGAAACTATGGAAAGGTATGTATCTCAATTAAGAAAACATGAATTGAGAAACTTTAAAAACATGGAGGAAGAGTGCATCCATAATCCAAACCGAGACTTCGAAGATTTCACTTAATACTTATTTTGTTTGAAGAATTTGAAAGAAGATTTGCTGACCTAATTAGCTTGAAATAAATAAATTTTATAATATTTCCATTTAATGGAAATGTCAAAATTGATGGACATTGTCACAATGATGTCACTATGAAAATGTCAACATTGATGGACAGCGTATCTGAAAAAATAGGACATTTAATAGGTATCACATGAGTCAAGGTCGAGGAAGAAATTATTAAATTAAGAAGCAATATATTTCTTAAATCGAGAGCATATTTAGTGATACTGATTTTTGGAAATTAATTTCTGAGGAAATGTTTCCAAATATTTACAAATTGATTTTGTATTTCAAATCATACTTTGGATCAAGATATCTTTGAGAATCTGCTTTTTCAACAATGAATAAAAAACAAACATTGCGCATTTAACAGATGAACATTTAATTTCATGTTTATGGATTGCAATAAGCTCGTACCAGCCACAATATGATAAACTTGTCGCAGATATACAGAGCCACATTTCAACTAAACGAAGTGAATAGGATGGTCACTTTTTGATGTATGAATACTTTGATTATTTTCATCAGTAAATTTTTGTTTTGTAAATATTGATAGTAAGTTTATTTTTATTTTTTAAATTACATAATTTACTATTTTTTCTTGTTACCGAAATTAAATATGTACGTTAATTTAGCTCTGCCATTGGTAGACCGCCTTCGATTTTTTAAATGTGGAGTAGACCCCGGATCCCAAAAGTTTGGCCACCCCTGCCATATAAAGTCATTATTTTAATATATAAATATTAAAAAGATACTATTTCTTAAAAATTTTACGATATTAGAAATTTTCTCGATTAAAAAATAAACTACAATATTTCTGATATTAGCTTTGTTCTGCTGTGAAAATCATTTTATTCTATATATATTTTTTTTATTTGCATACATGTAATAATTTTTCTAGATGACGTAACGATAATATTTAATAAAATAATATTCCTTACTAGAAATTTATTGCAGATTTAAAACAAATAGATTTATGAGGAATATAAATAATCAAAGTTTTAAACAGTAAACTGTTCTGAAGCAAAATAATGGAATTTTATCTTATATTTAAAGATGAGCTAAACTTTTTAAAGCAGAAAATATTTTTAGCTCTTTTATTTTAGAATGTGTGTGAAATGGAATGATCCTATTGAAATAATGTATAAGTGAATCAAAATCATATTAATGCTACAATCTAAGCAATTAAATTTTGAACCTACAGAAAATAATTATTTTATTACAAAATTTATTTTTAAAATAAGCAAATTATTAATACGATAGTTTTACAAATGATTATCTTTAACGCGATCCATATTAGGTATAAAAGAAATTTTTAAATATAATAATCTTAACCAGAGAATTTCTTGTTGTAAAATGTGGTTATATATTTACTTTACTCTTCTTATTTGAATTAAAAACTAATTTTCATAATTTATCTTTTAAACATAAAATGATATATTCCACATACGAGTTATTGGGTCATTAAAGTCATATTAATGAAAAATATAAATAAATTCATTTAAAATATAATTGAGATACGTTTTAGTTAGGAATGACAGTAAAATAAGTCTCTAATCAATAAAAGAAAGAATAAATACATTAAGAAAATTTATATCTCTCAATCAAAATTTTAATTTTAAATTAGGATACTATATTATCTACAAAATCTTTTTAATTAAGAGACTATATAAAAAAGATATAATTTATAAATGTTTTTCATTCACGCGAGCGCATAATATTATGTTGCGAGTGCAGCACCATTTTGTATAAAAATACTTTCTTATAATGAAAGAAGAATTCATGGTATATTGTTATGCATTATTTTACGTGAATTGAAAAGTCAATAGAAAAAAATAGAATATTATCAATTTTTTTCATATAAATCTGGTGCTTTTGCCAAATTAAATAATATTCTTTTGTTTTTATTTTTAATTATATGTATTCATTTAATCCTTACTGTGAATAAATTTCCTTAAACTTTTGCGAACTTAATAATCAAGACAGTTGAATAGTGAAGGCTAAAATTATTTTTTCTAAAATTTTTATAAGTATTCGACAAACTATTTCAAACGGATTCTTATATACGTGAGAGGAGTTTGTTTCCAGGGAGAAAACTATTCATGTGTGACTTCCTTTACAATTTAAGCATGTTTCCTGTTAGTCAGGGAAAGAATGAAAGGGGAGAATGTTTACTTAAATGTAAATGAAACTTTCTGATTATTCTAAACAGATGAGAAATTGCTTTCTCGCCATGATTCATTGCTACAAATTAATGATTATGTTCTACTTTTTTAATAACTAAGAACTTACATAACAGATTACATTACATTCAAAAGTATTTTCGGAAATTTAGATCAATAAAAATCATAAGTATAACAAAAATTTATTTCCAATTAGTTTTTTAAATTTAAAAATTCAAATCTAAAATCTAATGAATCAAATCCTAAAAACAAAGCATAAAAAAAAGATTTTAAAATTATATTGTATATAGTTTCCTATTTAAAGAAAAGACAATTTCGTTTTATAAAAATAAAACTGGAATATTTTTTTATGAATGACAATAAAATAAGTCTCTAATCAATTAAAAAAAAAAGAAAAATTTGAAAAGAATATTAACAATTCTCAATTACTAAGATTATTTATAAAGTCTTTTTAATTAGGCAACTTTATATAGTAGAGATATATGATAATTATATAAAGGTTTTGCATTTGTAATACAATAAAATATCACTAATGCAAGAACTTTTCATAAAAATATTTTATAATGGAGTAATAATAACCTCTTAGCACTTTATTATACATTATATTATGTAAAATTAAATATAAGTCAATAGAAACTCGTTATAAATTTATTAGTTTTTTTCCTACAGTAATTTTGCCAAATTGAGTTGTAAAGATTGTTTTGTTTTTATTTATAATTATACATAAAGGTTTCTTTTGTTTTTATTTAAAATTATACATAACGGATTCTTTTGTTTTTATTTATAGTTATACATAAAGTACAGTTCATAAACGCTAGATTAATATTTAAAAAATAACTCGAATAAGGCACTTGTGAACCAAATATTCCATTTATATTGGAATAAATTAAACGTAACACTTTAAGCTTCTTATTATTACATGCACTGATATATATTTCAATTCAGATTAACAAATGAAGTTAATTTTCATGTATTGTAGCAAGTGATATTTTATCTAAGGTTGTTGAGTTACGATTAGAGAAAATTAATTTAGCAAATAAATTTGGGCTTTAACGCTTTTGAATGAAAAAAAAATAAAAAAAAATTATCTATGAAAAAAGAGCATAAGTAATATATATTTTTATTTTTGCTAAAAAAAATTAAATAAATTAATAATTTTAATATATTTCTAATTCGTTTAGACTGTTGAATTATATAAACGTATAGTCTAAATCAGCCTTGCTATGTGTGCTGAAAGTACTATAATATTGAAAGAGTTTGAAAAA
>JAPDSC010160524.1:0-13856 GCA_026290005.1 Latrodectus geometricus
TGTACCTGTACATGCAATCCAATCTCTGTTTGACTCAATGCCCAGGCGTATAACTGCTGTTATTACTGCCAGAGGTGGTTGTTCTGGGTACTGATTTCTCAGGATCTATCCAGCCAAATTTTTTGAAAATTTAATCACTTGTTATTTCTAGTATAATATATTTGTCCAATAAATATCATTTTGTTATCTGCATTTCTTCCTGGTGTAGCAATTTTAATGGCCAGTAGTGTATATATAAAATATATCTCTTTAAACAAAAATAACAGATTTTTAATTAAATTTAAGAAGCATTAGAACCTTTTGTAACTTTTTTATTAATTTTTCATCAGTTTTATCATTACCATTTAAACTAAACTCTGTGGCATGACAGTCCAATGGGGAGCCAAGGCTTACAGTTATCGACCTATTGAATAAATAAAGGCTGAATCGACCTTGTCCAAATGAAGTACTACAAGTTTTATAAATTTTTAGTACTAGTAATCATTAAAATTTTGTCTTACAATTATGAATTAATAGTCTATAAATATAGAATACGGCTTAGCTCTTGATCTCTTTTAGAAACATACATTTCATATTTACTGTTAACAAATACTCAGATTCCGAAATAGGAAACATGACAGCATAGTTATAAATTAACAAGTGAAAAAAAAATATTTTTAAGAGGGCAAAAACTTTTTTGAAAATATTTTATACTTTAGGGTATTTGTGATATATTTCACTCGATATAATCACAAAGTGTGTTTCTATACATTACATTTTTTGATCAAACAAATAAGTTTAATATAACATAATGTGTAAATGGAAATAAAAAGTTTTTTATAATTTATTGTTTGAGAACTGATTTATAAACGGTAACCTTTGACAAATTGTTGAAATTTCCATTTGTTTATCACTTACTCGTCAATATATAAATGGTGTTTTCTACTTAAAATTAATAATTTTTTGCACAAAAGAGTACCTACATTAATTTATTTCATCAAATTTTTCCTGTTTTAAAATGTATATATATTTTCCTATTAAAGTTTTTCATATCTGTATAAAACATAAAATATAGAGCCTGATTATACACATATACTTTCACTATTTTAGTACTATTCTGCCAAGAATTGAACTTTTTGCTTATTAAACATACATTATTAAAATAATGACAAATCATTCTATTTTGTAAATTGTATAAAGGGGAGATAATTTTCATACTTATATGAAATAACCAAAAGCATATAGATTTATTATATCTTAATAAAGCGCATATAAATATAGAAAATTTTATAGCAATGAGTGATTTATAACTTATTTTTTAGCATTTATGTATTTTTCCTTATTTTTTATTAAATTGTTAATTCAAAATGCAAAATCTGATGTACATGACTGTTTCTGAAAATATATGAAAATTTAAATGACTTACTATGAAGAGTAAGGCATGTTTTTTTTATCCTTTAATTGTTTCATTATGCTGGAATAAATTTATTAGGTTTTTATTTATCTAAAAATCAATGTATTCCTCCTTTTCATGTTTCATCATAAATGCAATGAGGTTTTTTGAAAATTCTTCCATATTTTTTTAATGATTGAATTAGTTTTAAAAATTCATGATTATTAAGTCCTGGTTTTTGGAACCTTCTTTATTAAATCGCAAAATAATTTTAAATATTAAAATAAGTTAATATAATTCCCTTATAAATTTACTTTCTCTTTTTAATAAAAAATATTATATTAGTTTTGAAAGCTATATGGTATATTTGTAAATTCACTCACATAAAGTGTGTAAACACTAATTACATTTTGACTCTCATATTAAAATTTATCATATATTTCCAGTCATTGTCACCATATTTCATCAAACTTAAGATAGAATATTTGCCAGTTATTAAAAAGCTATACAAAAATCAATATTATCTGACTAAACATATTAAAGAATTTGACATTTCTTTCAAAATAAATTGTAAAATAACCTTCATTTAAATTTAAGCTATGAAAATAGTTAAAATATATTGTGTGTAAAATAGTTAAAATATAAAATCTATCTAAACTAGTTTTAGATAGATATTGTTCTGGCTGAATCAAAAACCTTTTTTTATCCAACGGCGGGCACATGGGTTATCAACCCTTCGCCACAACAAAGCCGGAAACTGCTTCTCATTCAGCGTTACCCGGTGGACACCTGTGAGTCAAGTCACGGAGGCAAGTAGCATTAACCATGTCACACCACCACAAACCCGTTTACAGGGTAGGCCACATTCACCCATCATCTCAGGAAAGGGCAAAGAAACACAGAGCAAGAGAAAGTACATACATAACTGAGCTGGGATTTGAACACAGATCTTCCCCATCCGTAGTCAGGTACGGTAACCACTAAACAGATTATTAATATAATTGTGCAGTTGTATTAAGATATTTTCTAATTAAAATGCTCTTTTATAAATGCTTAACATAATTACGTTAAATAGGATCAAAATAAAATTCATACCAATACTTTGTTAATATTATCACATAGAATAATTGAAAAACTCGTAACACAAGGATTTTTATTAAACATTAAGTATTCTTTCACAAAGGTAAGAATTAAATTATATACTGAGCTACTTCCTCTTTTATACAATAATAGAAAGCTCTTGAACACAGTTCCAGTAAATCAAAGAATTTTCTAGAACAAAAGGATACAAAATTAAACTAAAAAAATTTCCATACCACTTGTGCGGGCCATTTGTCCATACCATTTGATGCAAATCCGCTGACGTGACCACTACGTCACAATGACCATGACAAGAAAACATTTTAAGTGGCAATATCTTGACATAATTTCTAATATTCTTGAGCATGTTCCTCTTACCCTATTATACTTTTTGCAGCCTGTTTTTGCCATTTGTGAATTTCAGCATTAAATAAATATTGCCTTTAAGAACTTTAATGCAAAATTCTACATTAGAGGAGAGGAACTTGTAATTTGGAAAATACACACACATTATATTGAATTATTTTAATACATTTATGGCAGATGGAACCTAAGCAAAATAAACACAAAAAAGATTTAACTATAGCACAATTATTTATATGGTGTTTTTTGTTTAGTAGATTCATAACTAAAAGGAATACATTGTAAAAGGGTAAAAAATAGAAGTTATTTGTACATGATAAAGTTTTTCAATAAAATAATGAAAAGAATAAATTATCTGTTCTATGAATTAAAGAATTGAAATTGTGGAGCTTTTTAAATGTTCACATTCTTTAATTTTGATAAATACAATATATCACTCTAAATTCATAACAACTTTAAAAAAAAAAACAGTTTTTAAAAATTAATTCATTATTACACAAAATATTGCTTCAATTTAATTTATGATAGATAAGTTTGTTTAAATTGTCACAAAACAGTCATTTTTTGAACATGAGGGCTATTTAGATCTGCACTTATAGTTTAAAGTGAATTCTACAACAACTATGAACATCCATGCCCGAGGTGGAATTCAAATCCACGAACTGTTAATCTGAAGTCAAAAGAACTATTCATCTACTAGTTTGGCATGATAGTAAAGAGGGATAAAACTGCATATAGATTCTTCAACTAAATATTAAAAAGCATTAAAATGGTTTGATTAGTATAAATACATCAGAATAACTTGTATTTTTATAAATGAAATTACAATAAAAACTAATTATAATTAAATTACTAATATGAAAATTAAAGGGTTTGTTAAAATTGAAACAAAGCATATGATTAAATGATTTCATGAAATAATGATGAAAGTATTTCCAACTTCTCATAAAAAAATTGCCGATAAAATATTTATATAAATACAATTCATTAAATGTCATATAAAATAATGTTATCTAATACCTTCGAAATTTTTTACATTCACTAGTAGAAAATCATAAAATCATGCATTCTTTATAAAATATATCCTGATATATTATGACATTTTAGAAATTTTTATAATATAATATGTTTCAGATTTCATAATTCCTATAATATTAACATTAAATATTAACTTCAAACATCACAAAAATATTATTTTCAATTAAAAAAAAATTATTTTAATCTAAAAAGCACATGTATTATTTATAAACTTATTAATCATTTGTATTATTTTCATATACATATAATTATTATAATACTTATTGCCAGAAATAAAATTTTCTTTAAATATTGTGTTGAATATTTAAAATAGTTTACTTGCAATGTTTTGAATGCATAATACTTAATTAGTACATTTTTACAAGTACACAAGTATTTTAACAGAAATACATTATCAAATTCAGAAAAACAAGTTTTTAATTATATACAAAATATTTTTTAAATTTCAAGTAAATTTAGCATATTTTAAAGGCAAATTTAATCCAACTAAAGGAGCTACAATACTTAACCAACTAATAATATAATTTGATGATTTAACATGTGACATAAAATCTGCAGTGTAACATGGGTGAATGACAAAACAAGGAATTCCAAGCTTCGGATGCTCTTGCTGAGTGACCATGTCCCACTTATCTTTCGATGTGTTATTATAGCATTTTGGTATCTGAGACCAGATTTCATCAAGGCTAAGCAATTTGCCATCTTCATAATTTGCATTAAAGCAAAGCATAGGAACAGAATAACTATGGCTATATACAATATGATATGTAAATATTCTAAATGACAACCTTTGGTCAAATTCATTGCAGCAAATGTCTTCTTTGTTCTCAGTGTCAGGTTTTATAATTCTTTTCTCCAAATAAATATCCTCAACCTGTCCACATTTTGTAGTTTTGATTATCCATTCATCACCAAAATTTGATGATATAGTGACAAATTCAGAAGCAAATTTTTTAAATTGATCATACTGTAAACTCATTTTACTTTTTTACATACAGTGTCTGAAATATATGTTATAAAATTTATGTACTTCTGTATGCTCAGTAATTAGAACAGTGCACAAAAATATGGTCTTTCATGTGATTAAGACAACCATCAACATCTACAAAAAAAGAAATTTAAAATTAATTTTGATATTTTCAATGGAAACTAGTACATTTTTTAGCTTAATTATTAATATTTTTTTATTAAAATTAACTATTTTATTTTGTTTTTACCCATGTAAATAAAAGTAAGAATCATTTCAATTCCTACGTAAATATAAGTAAGAATCTTACCACACAATTTTGATCTGATAATTAATCTATAAATTCTTGATTTAATTATGTTAAATTTATATGAATGTTCATCCTCAACTTTAACAAATTGCTCCTTTGTATTTGTCACCACTTCAAAAGAACATCTTATACATACATATAACGTTTAAAAACTTAGTCTAATAATTTCTCTGTGATGTTCATCAAATTTTATATTGTATGTGAATCATGGTTTTACTAAAAGTTCCCATAATATGATTAAAAATATTCCTTCATTAGGAAAGAAATTTAACTTGTATATACAATTTTTAAAACATTGCATAAACATTTAAAACACCATTGCATAAATACTAGATTAAGGAAGACATCATTGCATAAATATTAAAGGAAAATAGAACATTTTATTCCATTTTCAGATATTATTAAGAACTCCTGTAAAGATAGTACATCTGAATTTCTTAGAATGTTCTAGAGATTTCTTGGTCTTTTGGATACTTAAATTTCAGATTGTGTTCTTTTTTTATTAATTCTTTTAAATTATCATTTAAAATTGTGTCAATATTTTTTCGTTTGTGTTATTCTTATTATATAATTAAAATTAAACAATTCTTAAAATTAATTCTTAGTTTAATGAGTATTTTATAATTTGTATTAGAACTACTTTGTATACCCCGCCCAAATCGGAAATTTGGCAACCTTTTTTTCCCTCACCAACCATAATACCTGTTTATGGCGCTTTTTTTATTCGCCAAGATGGATTCTCGCTAAATACAAATAATTAATACATAAAAAACTTTAAAAAAAAACTCAGAAAATGGTACAAAATACAAGAAAATACTAAATTTGGCAACAGCAAAAACATAAAAGCTGAAAAAACCTAAATTGGTAACACCAAAATAAGAAACAGCAACCCTAAAAAGTCCTTAGGGAGTGCCAGATTTGGCGCGTAATTTTTGGGGGGTATATCAAAGTTGTTTCTTTGTATTTACATTAGAAAAAAATGCTGTAGCTATATCTTCTTTTTTTAAATTATATGTTCATACTTAAATTGTAATTCATAATTCATATTCATTTATATGTGAATGTTTCTTCGTTTATATTACAATTCATGTTGCTATTTTTCTTGCAAATAGTATTTACATTTCAAAACCATAGTTTTTATTTTAACTTAATTGTACTTACATTTATGAAATTATATTTTTATGCTTTCTTTTTTTAAAATCCTAACAATTCAAAAATATATATTTATGCTTTTTATTTATCGGGTTCAGATTTATTATTTAGATGAGTAAGTTTTTTTCAGGAAAGAATTTGTTATCTGACAATTACGTCACCTTGGCATTATTTCATTGTCGTGAAAATAGTTGAGAAATTGGTACGATGGATTATCCAACAGCTATGTCCAGAATTACTAAACAGAAATATAGAATGCTTACCATTCTCCATCAGCTCAATGATATAAGCAATGTAGCACACATCAAGAAACGAAGGCACTTAATATCATTAATATTTTTTTAAAAAAAATCCTTAATTAAACACATCTATGACACAATTTAGGATGTTAATCATATAAACGATTTTTACATACATTTAGTATTTTAAATTTATATTATTTACTTTTAAATAGCCATAGTTATAGGTTCTAGAGATTTTACTTTATAAGTTAATAATGGTTTTACTTGTATTCGCAGTTTTGATTTCTGCAGCAGACTAACCTGTATCGCCGACCGAAACTGATGATAAACATTGTTTACTTGCCAACTATTCCTCATTGTGAACTTGCATCAAGTGACATAGCCAACTTCTAAACGGAGCGATTTTGCACGCTTCCAATTTACGTCGGCGGAGAAAATCAAATAATCATTTGAATATTCCTAGAACGATTAGCTAACAATGGTACGTTAACGTACCATATATCAGTAATATCTTTTCAATAAACAATATCTTTTCAATAAATAATAACTATTATTCATTGAAGAATATCTGATGTAATTTAATAAATGGTTAAAATCTGACAACTGAGAATTTAAGTAAAACCAATCTTATAAAATATATAATATATTCAATTTTTATTAAATGAAAAAGAAATATGATACTGTCAATAATAAATCTATTGAAGAAACCACAATTTTCAACATGGTACAACAGTTACAATATTTATTTTTAACGACTTCATTATTGACTATTAAAAATTTAAAAATGTTAGGAAAGAAAAATTTTACAAGGAATATATAGTAATATATAAAGATAGACAGATATTTCACAAATGTTTCTTGTATAGTGCATGCTAATTATTTCTTAATAGGATAACTATAACCAAAAAGCAGTCTGGTAAATAAACTTTTTGTTTTATTCGGTCTCTATGAGAGTGCCTCCTTTAGTGTGACATCTTGCAGAAAGGAAGGTGCCGGCACAGATGTTAATCACGTCGCTTTTTGACTTAAAATTACGAAGAGATTGATTATGGCAGTGACTTTCCAATCGGCCGAAATATGCGGCTGGAAATTGGAAACATATATTACATATTATCACGGCGGATAAATATATACAAACAAATCTAGTTCATTTCCGTAAAAAGGTGCGATATGTCTACGAAAGATTTTGCCTCAAGATTTATGTTATAACTATCAAAAAATCATTATAACAATTTATCAAAAGTTTTTAATTAATGTATGTCTTTTTCTAATTTGAACTAAAAGTATTCTAGTATATATCTCGAAAAAGTGTCCAAAAATACCGTTTCATTATTTTTAAATTTCTATACCAGTATTTTTTGTAAACTTTAATGAAACTTGCTTATAAACTTAAACAATTTATTTCATATTAATTTGCTTTATGAAGAAAAAGTATTCAAAATCATGATTATTTGCATTGGACCCAAAAATGCTGGGAAAACATTATTATTGCGTAGATTACAGCAAGCTGATACTTTTTTCAATCCATACAGTAATATATTTTTAACAGTATCCACAGTAGGTGTTAATATGACCAAAATTATATTTAAAAATTCAACTCAAATCCAAATAAGTGAGTTGGGAGGTTCTATGGCTGCTATTTGGCCCATGCATTTTGAGGGATGTGAAATTGTAATGTATGTAATAGATGTAGCCAATATGCAACATGTAAGTCTTGCATCCATTCTTCTTCTAGAAACACTAAAACATAGTTTGCTGCAAAATTCAAAATTTCTCATTATTTTGAACAAAGTGGACATTAATTCATCTGTTAGCATATCGGAAATTAAACATTTGCTGAAACTTAATAATATTACTGCTTATGCTAAACAAGAAGTAAAAATAATTGAAACCAGTTGCTTAACAGGAAAAGGAATAAAGGAAGTTAAGCAATGTCTGTCTAATTTTTGTTTATAAAATTATATATTCATATTTCATTTCTATTCCTGAAAAAAAAATGTCTTGATTAGAATAATTTGTTTTGTATTATCTAGTATGTTTTTCTAAATTTATTAAAAAAAATAATCATGTTAGATAACTATTGTTTAACAAATTTTGTGTAATTTAGTTGATATTAAAAATAATGGTTACTAAACATCTATTATTTTATGGAGTATTATTTTGTTAAAAAAAATTATAATTTTCAACTAATTAAAATATAGATTAATTATAAAAATATATATAATTTAAAGTCTGTAAACCTAATGATGATATTTGTGTAGAAAGATTAGAAAACACTGCCATGAGTTTACATTTGATGCTATGCATTCGTCCACAAAAACTAAACATTAAACCCTTAAATTTAAGAAATTTTTCAAATTTATAACATGGAATGAAAATAAAAGATTTCTTATTCCATGCTGCATGATGTAAGTACATCAATTTGTAAGAAATGTAAAGATAGACATCATTTAATAAAATGATGTCCATTTTCTACATTTCTTAGGTTTGATATTTTTTCTTAATTTTGTAAAATGTATGTAACAAAGACTTAAATTACTCTAAATTATTTTCTAGTATTTAATTTAAATATGTACAAAAACTTCTTGTACACCATGTAATATAATTTTAATATATGAGGATTCATTGATAAATAATTTGAACTTATTATGAGTGATATTATGATATGAGATAACTTTAATTCAATGAATTCACTCAAAACTTTTAAGTTTGCAAAACTTTTTAAAAATTTAATTGTTTTATGACAGTGAGATTTCTTCATTCTTGTAGTTATATAAAAATGTATGTGTACTATTGTCACTTGTGAAAATTTCTTAAAATAAACAAGTTCTCCAATTTTGCTTTGCTAATGATTTTCTGTGTACTGTCATTTACATTTTCAATAAATAAGTCTGAACAATGTTATATTTTAATCTTACTTAATCTAAAAGTTTTTTATCCCTTAAATATATAATGAGTATATTTGTTTTTATACCAAATTACTGTTTGGTGATTTGATATTTTATAATTTTACAATAAAAATTTGTTTTTTCTCCCTAAATTAATATTTTTTCCTAAAAAAAAAATTTTTTTTTGAATTTTAAAAATTTTCAAATTGTTTTAAATAAATTTCTTTATATAAATATTGTATAACTTTCAAATATATAGATTTTAAATAGCAAAAATATTAAAAATACTTAGTAAGAAAAATAAGCATATATTTAAAACAAAATCATCAAGTTCATAAGCCAAAATTCTATTGTAAGTTATTTTTAATTAAGTAAAAAAGTGAAATAATTATTAAACATTTATAAAAGATTTAAAATTTTTCAAATGCTTCTGAAAATTTCAAAGAATTAGAGATTAACTAAAACTAGTAAAAAAAAAATTAATTTTAATATAACTTAAAGTTAAATAATACATTCTTCAACACACTAAAATAAAATTGGAAGTAAAAAAGGACAAAAATTAAAAGACTAGCGCACTAGAAAAATTTATTTATTTGAATAAGATTTGTGTAATCCTAAAAATATATAAAAAAATATAGTCTTTTATAGATAAAACTTATTTGTGAATAAATTTTATCTATAAAAACTTATATAAAAGTTATTTGTGATTACAATAAATGATGTGTTACAGAACACTGTGTAAATAAGATTTAATACATAATTACAACAAATTTAGTTATCTCTAAAAGAATATTGCATAAGTTTTTCTACAAGCTCATATTCAAACCTGAAAATAGTCCATTTTAGTCTTTCAGATAGATCATGTTGGAAATGACTTTTCATAAGCAAATTAAATCATGGAGTGTTCATTAAAAACAAATGCTAGCAAATTCAAAACATTTATTAGTCACATTAAAAATAAGCATTTAAACAACCAAACCAAATAACATTTAAACAAGCAAAACCAAGTATGGATGCATTAAAACAAGCAAAACTAAATGTTGTGAATAATGTCAGATTTTATATTAACTTGGTTTTAATTAACTGGGCAGTGACACTCACCTTCAGAAAAACATCTTATACAATACTTCGCATTGATCAATAACAGTGATAAAGCTAAATCAATTTCATGATTATCTATTTTTTAAATAACATTTTTTTAACTTATTGGGTGTAAGCAAGCAGTAACTATATCAATCATATAAGCATTATTGGTTTTCAGAATAGTTTGACTTTCAATTGATACAATTTCACACACCTTATAATAGCATAATTACAATAACACTTAATAATTTTATAAAAAATCTACCATAGTATTCAACTATTCCTACAATAAATATAATAGATAAAATAATCATTGTAAAAATTTTAATATATGAATAAACCAATCCTTAAAAAGTATTGACTTAATCATCATATTTATAAGCAGTCAAACTTGTACTATTTCCTATCTTTTTTATGCTCCATTTTTTTTATATGATGCAAATTAAATTTTTCACCACCCATACCTCCTACTTGCAAATACTGGAAATTTACTTTAAAGCCTCAAAATTTTTTTGACGAGTGTGAATTTTCTAACTGAATTTTAGTGTAAATTTTTTTTTAAATCAAAATAAATAAAATCTCCCCGAATCTAAAAATTTACTTTTAATTATATACAATGCAAAAATCATAAGATCAACTTTAACAAAAGTTTACAGTTGGTTTAATTTAAACATATTATTATTATTATTATTATTTTTTTTTTTTTTACTCTAACTAGCAACTACAAACTACTTTTCTAAATTACAAAAATAAATAGTATTCTATAAAATTCAAAAGTTACAAAATCTCCAAATAATTTTTACATATATCAGAATACAACACAAAATTGCAGATACTTAATGCATACTTCAAAAATACAAAAGTCATTCTGCTGTTGTAATAAACTGATTTGACCTATATAGCATCTCAGGTTGGATTCAGTTGTATTTTTTATTGAAATTTAAATTTCTTCAAATTATGAGAGTGGAATCTCTGTATAAAACACAATAAAATCATTCAAAGGAGCAAATCATCCAGTGATAAAAAAATAATAAATAAATTCTGTTCTTCCTATTGGAATCTGAGATAAATGGAAATTTTTTAACAATAGAACAATTATTTGTGTTGATATGTTGAGTAGGCATGAAATAAATTATCAAAATTTGTAGCAGTCAGAAGTTTTATTAAAAAAAAATGCTTTTAAATAGGTACAAGTTTTTAAAGTGAACTCCTGCATTTTAATAGAACATTTCTAGCAAGTTACTTAGAATAGCAAAGTATAATAATAAAAGATTTCATAGGCATACTCACATCTATTTAAAAAATTAAATAAGTTAAAATGTTTTTCATTTGTTGCTGATTAGTATGGGTTTCCCCCCACCCCCTATTTAGTTTGTGTATATTAATTTAAGCTTATGAAGCTTAATCTTAAGAAGTAAATAATTCTTACAAATGATTTAAAGTTTTTCTCGTGAACAATTTTCTCTCAATTTATTTGTATGGAAAATAGTCAAAGAAATTAATAACTGAAAAATCTTGATGAAATACATTACTTAATAGAAATTAGTCTATAAATGAATGTATTTATTTCCTACTTGTCTAAGTTGGGTTTTTTTTTTATTTATTTTTTTTATTTTACTTACAATTTTCTATTTTTCTTGCTTTTGTCTTTTTAAAGCTAATTGATGAAGAGACATTCTTGATGAAGCTTAAAATGAATTATAAAAAATGATTGGATTCTTTTTTTAAAATATTCAATGATAGTATTCAGTATCCAAACAGCTCTATTCATAAACATATGATTTAATTAACTATAGTTTAAATACTAAAAAATAAAAATATTTAAAAGAAGCCTAGTTTTATGAAATTAAAGGCCTATAATGCTGCCTGATTAAAACAAATGTTGATTAATTAATGAAAAATTTCCATAAAAGTTTTCAGATTTTAAATTTTTTATGTGATATTTTTGTTTTGTAAATCAGATCAGGTCATATGAGAAGGTAATTTTTTCAATAAAAGGAATTTTTCAATTATATCTGTAAAATATGCTATTCTAATTTTTTTTCAAATCTTAGAATTTTTTAAGGTTTGAAAGCGGACATACAAACTGCATAAATAACTGCCTAAACATTTGATTAGTTATTTATGAAAAAATAATAATTAAAAAGAGACCAGAGAAAAATTAGCATCTGTTTCATAAGCTATTACAATATTTAGCTTCTATGCTAACACACTCTCTGGGGTATATCTGTACGAATGTTGTGTAATATAAATAAAAATTTCATTGCCGTCATTGTTGAACTTTTGTTTTCTGAATTTCTTTCAGTCATTTAGAAAAGCTTCAATTTTATTTAAATTTAAAGTAAAAATTAAGCATGTAAATAAATTTATTTTCTTTAAATTTTAGATAATTATGAATAGAAAAAAGGGTGTTATTATACCTAGGTTATTTCTATGATTGCTCTGATATTTAATTACTTTTTTGTTATGATGCATGTTTGAAAACTTTTTGAAACCTCTAAAGCATTGAAATGGATAAATATCTTTTTTATACTTCTCTATTTAATCTTTCTATTAAAGTCTTTGAGGATATATTTGAATAATTTTGTTTTTGCAGTCCTTGGTTGTATGCATTACAGTTGCAAAGAAGTAAAAATAATTTTGTATTTAACTTGTAACAGTTATGATTTGTTTGACTTTTTTTATTAAATTGATTTTAAATATTTTAGTTATTGTATAGGAAGCTACAAATGACTGTAAATCCTGAGTATTTACCTTGTATCGTTTGCTAGTGTGATATAGGACCACTCTCAGACATATTATAGCTGTGATTTGCTTGGGAACCGAGTCATACAAGTGATGAATAGTATATAAAGCAATATTATACCATTCTTTATGTAGATACTGAGCAATTTTTAAGATAGTTTCCAGTGATAAATTTAAATTTCGAATTGAATGTTTGAAAATAGATTATGATAGTTCTCTTATAATGAGGTTCAGGAACAATGTAGACCAAAGTAGCTGTTTTACTTCATCCTTGTATTAATTGAACCATGATGACTGACAAGTTTCAATGTAGAAATAGGAACATTATCTTTGAAAATTCCAATTCTTGCAGGAAACAGTGTTTGCATTATATGGTGGATCTGATCTTTTAGAACTTTTTGATACTTCTCCTTAGTGATACTATTTTTCTAGATTGTGATTGGCCTAGTAGGAAACCACAGCATAGCTGCTTATACCTTACAAGATCCACTTCTATTCTTGATACTTGGAAGGAGACAACCAAGTTCATATACTTGTGCATGTGTTCTTCTAATGTTCAGCTGCTCTGGTGTACCAGTTTGGAAGCTGATTTATTGGACTTAGTAACTGTCTTCCC
>JAPDSC010160527.1:0-19345 GCA_026290005.1 Latrodectus geometricus
ATCTTTCGACATAAATTTCAAGATATTTCCGTCTTAATATTATTTTATGATTTTTGTTTCAAACGTCAAAAATTTTTTTAATTTTTTTATGACTGGTGATTTTGACAAAATTCTCTGAATAAATACCTCTACAAATATTCTACAATTATGACAACCTCCAATTTTCGTATTAAAACTGAAAAAATGTGAACAAAGTATTTTAAATTTATGTATTTTTTTATGCAAACCTCAGGATCTTTAGTTTGTAATAGTCTTTTTCACCTAATTTTTTTACATTTTTCTTGTAAATTTTTCGGAATCCGTCAAAACTATTTTTAATTGTTATGTTTAAAAGTATGCCTTGATTTAAAGTTTTCTATAAAGTGGTTTCTTAAATTATTAATTTAAAACTTACTTGTAATATATTTTATAAGATATTTAGTTTTCTAAAATTACAACTGAATAATTTAAAAGTACTAAATTTATAATAATCGTACTTATTAAAAAGTTACAAAAAAATCAGAATTCAATGGATGTACATAAATACATTTGTTTATAATATTTCATAAGATTTTCTGTTTAGCTAATTTGGAAAAAAAATCAATCTGGCAGCTGAAGGCTTATTGGATCAAGAGTTTGTGTGTTCGGTTCTCATCTCTGGGGAAGATGTTTTTAGTGGGGTTTTGAATTCATTTTAAACTGTGAGACATGTTCTAATTATAGCCCTTGTAAGCAATAAATGACTTCAGAATCAAATATTTTTTTTTAAATTCACACCCTGATACTGTGAAATACTTTTCTAAGTGTCGTGGGACAATTTTAAAGCGGTGTTTTAGGTCATGTGTTTTATGCCCTCTGTTACTGGTTTTATACTTGTTCAAAATTTAATTTGAAATTGCTGTAAATATTTTTGTTGTGCATTTCTTCAAATACTTATTATCCCCTTATATGTATACATTTTAAGTTCAACTGTTTTTGTGTTAAGAAGTAAAATTTTTTTTATTCTAATGGGAATTTGAATCCTTTTTGGCAGGAAAACATTCCAGATAATGTTAAGGACGCCACTGCAAAGACCGCATCGGGTCAAATTTCACCATCTGTTTCGCTCTCTGACGGGAACAATGGTGTAAAACCTTTCATACATTCTCTTTACCAGGAGTCATGGAGCATGCAAGTCGCGAACACCATTTTTCCACCTCACCAATTTCACCGTTACGACATGCCGATACTCATTTAACTCGCCTTCGTATCAGACACACAGACATTTATTTCTAAGTGAATTTGAATCCCTGGTGTGAAACGTGTGATGAAGCATTTACTGTATTCATATTTTAATTTCATGCCCTAATTTTAACGTTTACCATTTTATGTTTTTTCACAGACATTTTAACTCTGTATGATTTAGTGGGGGAGCCACCCCACAGAAACCTTTTTACCGTTTTAAAGACAATTGGTTTTCTTAATTTCATTTAAATTTTGTGACTTTAAATTTAAAGAAAACCTTGCTTGAAACCCAAGCTCAACATTAAAATATTAAAATACAAAAATAAACGTTTATATATCCATAAAAATCTAAAATAGTATAATAATAAATGAAAATGAAAATAAAATTCATAAAATTTATTTTTCACGCAGCTTGTCCATTTTGGACCTTGCACCATAAAATCCAACCGACCAACCAAATAATGTTAAAGTCTATTTAAATAATTACTACACAATAAATAAAATAAGCTCACAAATTCAGATGACTAATTCAGTAAATAGATTATTTCCTATTAAATGCATTGCTTATTATTTTAATTTGAAATTCTCTGCTATATATTGCTTAGTTAAGTATTTATGTTTAAAATTATAACGCAATAGTATATTTATAAATGGAAAAATAATTGTATTAACTTTCCTCTTTTACCTTTCATGCCTTGGCGTACGAAATTTCTTCGGATTTGCTACAAGCGGTTACGAAAATAGATGAAAGGAAGTCGCAAATGAGGTGAGAATTCCTTTTTGTTTCTTTCGCAAAATTTTAGATTTAATATAAAAAAAATCTAAACTTTCTAGAAATATTAATGAAACTATATTTTAAATATTTTGTATTAAAGTCATTTAATACATTCTGATTAAATATAAAATTCATTAATACAATTTTTTGTACACGCAGTATTTTATTTTGATTTTCGAAAAAATTCATTTTTATTAAACAGTGCATTAGTGACTATTAAATCAAATTTTATTACAATAGTTTCGTAAACTAAAATTATTCTGAGAAAAGGTGCTGTTTTACTGACAGTGAAACTTGGAATTTAAGTATTTTTTGGAGCACCTAAGAAATGTATGGTTTTTGTAAATAACTGGTTATTTTTTTTTTACAAATCTGGTTTGCAATTTGAAAAAATGGAAGAATATACATAATTATTCTTTGTGTGGGGAAAAAAAAACACTTCCTTGCCGATGCCGATTTAAACTAACCATAAAGTGGATGTTATGATTTATTGATTGCTTGCATAAACAATCAAATATTAATATTTAATGTGCTTTACATGCTACATGAAATAAATCTATCTTTACTTAATGATGAATAAGTATTTATTTTTAATAGCGGTATCAAGAGAGTCAAATCTCCAATAATATATAAAATTACTTATCCCACTACGATATTGGCCAACATTTTCTTTCCAACTGCTCACTGAAAAGCTAATCCCACTGACACATTGACTTATTTTTGATGGGTGTTCAAAACTGTATATTCATTATTATTGGTGAAAACGATTATTTGCTTAACTCACCGACCCATTACACGTAAAATAAAGTGACGTACACATGATCTTAACTGTAACGAACGAAACAACCACTTTATGGTTAAAAAAGGGAACACTAACTTGTTTATTTAGTAATATAGACTCATATTTATTGAGATTGATATAACCACTTTGGTAAAAAGAAATTAAATAGGTGATTACTATTGAAATATATGAAGGACTCAGAATGGTTGTATGTATCCTTAGGTAAAGTGCCATATTTATTATGACGTCATAGAATTTTCGGCTATAAAACTATCCGTTGACATTTGTCCATGCGTAGTGGAAATATTTCCGGGACATTTTCTTCCAAAGTGGGCCGTATTCACGCATCTCGTGTAAGTGAAATAAGAATTCCCATTCACTCATCCCAACATATGAGACGAGCTTACAGACTAGTTAGTGCCCTGGCTTTCTGTTCAACAGCTCGTAGGTTCGAATCCTGCTGCGGGTTTAGTAGTTTGTAGTGATGCACTTTGTTCCCGTCTAATAAGTTCTCGTGTGAAGAAAGATAATGTTGAGCTACAAACGAACAAGGCTCAACTGCCTGCATACTTCCTATACCTTGTTCTGAATTGGGCTCTTCAAGATGCTGTTGGGGGACGACGCAGAAAATCTCCTATTCTTGACCCCTCTCAAAGAACATTGCGATTACGACTTATTTAACGTTCTTTTGTCAACTTTAGTAAACATGATGGAAATTTGGTTGAACCGGGTTTCGAGTTCACTACCTTTGGATAATGAGAATGACCCCTTAACCAACCAAATCACCACAGTTTACAAAAATACTGTTGCTCCAGTATACTTCCCTGTTCCTAGCCAATAGCGTGTTTCTATCAGTTAGATGAAAGACTTCGTCTTTAGAAGCAGTAGAAAACCCTCAATGCCTGTCACCCCCAGAGGTATTATTTCAATGGAGGAATGCAAGGATATCCTACTTATGCATACTGTTCAATAAAGGCTGGGAAAACAAGTTAAAGAAAACTGAAACGTCATATCAATTTTCCATTCTTTAGTAATGACTGGAATCGAACTCGATATTTTCCATTTCTAAGAATATGGTTTTATAATTTGGCTGTGTGAGCCAACTACACTGATTATCATAAATTAAAGAAAAATCACATAAATGACTATAATACAAAAAGTTATTCGTGAAATTTAATGAAACTTATTTTACAACATAAAGGAAAATAGATTAAAAGAAATCACCAGGCATTTATGGTGTTTTAAAAATTAGCATATGTATACAATGAGCAAAGGGGAACTGTAAGTTTGGTATAGGGAAAGTACTTTTAATATGGGGTATGATCCACCCAAAAAGCAATTCAACTAATGCAGCGATGTGTGGTGCTCTCAATTTTGCGTTCTATTAATTGTGTAGGAAGTACGAGTTATTGCTCTTCCGAAAGTTGAAAGCGGGTCTAGGATTCTAAGAGGGGGATTGAGTACAGCTATACATCGTCCAAGAGCGTCCCAAAGATGCTCGATTGGGTGAAAGTCCTGTGATCAAGCTGCCCACAGCATGCGCGTAATTATTTTTTGCTCATAAGCATCCACAATGCTAGCCTTGTATGGTCTCGCTGTATCATCTTGTAGCACGAAAAAATCACTTATTGCCCAGCCTAAGGGCTTACATAAGCATCCTGGATGTCATCTCTTTCGGTAGAAATGTTTATGCTTACACCTATATAAACATGGAGATCTTTGCGTCAACCCAAAGAGATACCACCCGAAACACACACTGCCTGATTCGTATGCATCTCTTTCACGGATGTTTGAAGGATGAAAACTAGTTCCACGTTCTCTCCAAATGAAAATGCACCTACTTTCGAGACTAAATGTGGATTCACCGGTAAAGAGTAGACTTCTCCATTGATCCAGTGGACATGTTGATGCCTATGGCGTGACTTGAGAGGATCGCAAATGACCACGTTTGTGAACCCTTCGACGCATAGTTGATCTGGATACCAACCTTCTATCGATTGAGTATCCGAGTTCCGCTGGAGTTACAGTACTTCGGAGTTAAGTTTTACTTTCATGCGCATGACATATCTATCATCGGCATTTGTGATATCACGTGGCCGTCATTGGCTGAACCACCTGGATGCCGAGCCAGGCGTTTAGAAGTTGTTGCCTAAATTCTATGAATCATATACGGACTCAATCCATCATTGTCTGGCTTTGTCCTGCCTTTAGTCTCCCAATGGCTTGTCATCAAAATATTTCGGTCAAATGATGCCTGGAAGCCATTGTTACAATTTCCTTATACCAGATTTCTAATTTCAGATACGCAGCGACAATATCCACCTTGTTCTGAGATATAAATTTTTATGCTCTTTGCGAATGAGTTATTCTGACAACAGCACCACTATTTTGCATAATGTCATATTGTTTAGCTCTTCTTACTTACCAAGATATTCAAATTGTATTGAGATTGATATATTTTTGGAACAGCTATGACTATTTTTGTGATTTTTCTTTAATTTTTGGTAACCACGAACGCATTCTATTACTTTTTACTAAGAAAATGTATTTCTGATATGTAAAAGTATACAAGAATTAAAAAAAAAAATCTAAATTATACTAAAAGAAACTCGTTTTGCATTGATTCAATAAGAGATCTTTAACCATTCTTCAAAAAGTCAGTTGTTAAAACAAATGCCTTAGTATGGAAATCAATTATTGAAGAATGAAATTGCACTTTCGACTAGATTGATGTATTCTACCAAAATTCGAGTTGTATAACTTTTTATATCTTGAACGCGGATCTTTTTTTAAATTTCTGCTTCATCTATTAGGCTCGAATTCGGGTATCTTTATCTCCACTTTATCCCCACTTCCACTTAATTGTATCAGTAAGTTAGTCCATCGTATTTTCAGTTTTTCTTAGTCCGTTAAATTTTACTTTTCTTTCGTAATGAAAAAAATATTGCGACTGCCTTTAAATCTCAAAAAGTGAACAATCCTACAGGTTTATATTAAAATATGTCAGCTTCATTGGTCCAGAGTTGGCAGTTGAATGGTTAGCTCTCTGATCTGCGGTTTAACAGCACGTGGATTCGATTCCCATTCAGGCGTATGTGTTTTTAGTGATTCGGAATCCCCTTTAAACAGTTGATCCTAACCTTGTGTGAAAAAGTGACTGTTAATCGACAAACAAAGCTCCCTAAACCTATTTTAATGAACCACTTTTATTCAGCTAATTACATCCTATGTCGAAATATTTTATTTCTCCGCTGTAATATTTACCATACTCCAAGTAATTTTTTGTCGAGTGTCAGCCAGGCTGGCAATAAGGGGTGCCCTGCTCCATTTTCCCAACTGGGCCGCAATTCGGTGTGGAGTCCGACTTCTTCAGTACACGCATATTAAAGGCACCTATTTATAGGGCAGACAACCATTCATACAAGGAAAGGACAAAGACAAGAGAGCAAGAAAGTAAATAAATGTCCGAACTGAGATTCGAACCCAAGACCTCCTTATCCGCAGTCAGGCACGCTGACCACTCCAAGTAATTTAAAAATATTTGTCATTTATTTTAAATTAAAGTTAGTTTCTAGTAAACTTATACATGTAACTTTACCGAAATTGTTCGGAAACTGGCCAACATTAATGATAGTCAATTTAGTCCTTAAGTTGTTATTTTCGTGTATCAAGCTGGTAGCTGAACCGCTACGTCTCTGACCTTATTTTCAACAGTTCATGGGTCTGATTCCAACTTTTATCGTGAATAGAGACCTTAGAGCCTCAGATCCAGTTTAACTCTTGCATGCATAAAAACCACCATACCAGGTTGTTCACGCATTTTTGTAACGAATTTGCAAAGATATACAATTAAATATGTATAAGTATTGTATTTTCTAATATGTTCAATCTGATAGCCCTTTCTCTGTATTGTCATATTACATCTTAATTTCTTAGATAAAAATCCACTTCTCCTTCACAATCTTCAAAAGTACATCAGCAATGTTTTTATGCCTCTTATAAAGAGTTTGTTTTAAAAGTCTAAATGCACAGTAATCCATAGGTGAAACATCACGGGACTTGGATGAAATGTCCAAGTCCTGTGATGTTTCACACTCTCGTTGAAATTAATAACTCCAATTCCGAATTCATTTTCTTTAAAAAATTTTATTTAGAGGTATCGCTTTTAGAGCCAATCTTAGCAGAACCAAACACAGTGAAGATTATTTGGATAAAGGAACGAGTATCTTCTTTGAAAACAGGGGTTTAAAACATTCTGTTATTCCATTCAGTGCAGGTGTTACTACACATTTTACAGGTGTTAACCGTTTGAGTGCGGCGAAGCGCTATCGTGCTTCACTTGTTATGCGCCAAAAATGCGGAGAAGCGCGATCTTGTTTTGTACCGAAGATGCGGAGACGCTGCTGTTGGTTAGTATAATTTTCGCATCTATTGAGAGCAGTTGAATTCATATCAATCGCAGTTTTTATTCATTTTATATTTATTCAATAATTAGTGTTAATTACAACGATTTCTATTCTCCAAAAAAAAAAAATACTACGCATTTCATTCAGCACTTTTAGCATATATATAAGAAAAACTTTTCCGCACTCAAACGTTTTAATACCTATTTATTCTGATAGTAATCCGAATAAATTTTAGAATTTTTTACTGCTTTTATTATTTTAAATTTTCTGTTAGAAAACAAGGAAAGTTTTTTTTTAAATTTTTATGGTTATTACTAGATTTTTTTATATTTTTTCCCTTCTTTTTTCCGGTAGTAAATCGATCTTTCTATTTTATTACAATCAGAGCAAATATATCCAAGATTCATCACTGGTAACTACATATTTCCATTTTTCACCTGCCACATAATTTTCGTACAATCAATCTTAAGCAGAAAAACACGTTTCAGTGTTAGGCAATGATATTAGACTTTTACTTTGATCAACTTTAAAAAGGATTTCCAACTGCGATACACTGCTGTACCAAATTGCAATTCCAAGAAAGACAAGAGATATCACAACAAAATTTATTTTGTAGTTAACATGTAGACCAAGTATTAAATGATTAAATTTATAGACTTCTGGGAAGTGTGGCTTCTGCCAAAATCAGTAGACAAAGTAGTCGTTATTGTTGGAGATCAACGCTGCCACACGCCTCGGCATTGATTTAAAAAGCTTGGATGTGTTTTTGGGATGCGCAGACCAAGCAGCTTTCACACGTTGTCAAAGTTGGTCTAGTGTCGCAACTGGGGATATAATCTGGGTCAATCGTTGAGCAACCATGGACTACGTGTTTTATATCTACGAAAGATCCGGATGAGCCAGCAGTTCATTATGGTAATTGACGAAGAACCCTTGGACAATATATGCCGGTATGGCTGTATTATCCAAGGGAAATGGCTGTGTGAAAGCCCTGTCGGTAAATAAACACAACTAGCTCCAACATCTCGGAGATGTAGCGCTGGCTGTTTAAACTACCGACAATGCATTCTATAAAGTGTGAGACAGATATCTAATACCACCGTCTACCATAATAAACGGTGCAGGACCAGCGTGGTGGTGCAGACAGAAGCGTGACTCATAATAATGACAATTTCATTCCCTTCGGCAGTCCATATCTATCTTTCATTGCGATCATAAAACCCATCCAACCAAAATTATTTCATCGCATCTTCGGCTGCGGAGACGTCTGTGGCTCTACGTCAAGAGTAGACGAAGTAATAGACGTATTGCGGACAGACCACTCTGCTGTTAACGGCGTCGAATTGTACGCGCATATGACGTTAAACATTGAATGTATCTGAACGATCCGTCATTGCTATGCGCACAATTTGCCTTTCATCACTTGAAGTGGTGCACTGAGGTGGATGCGATCAAACACGTCGGCCCGTCGTACCCAACGATCACATATCCGCTTTACAGTTGTTTGGTTTCGTCAAACACCACCACAGATTTCTCTGAAAGGTTATCCACAATCTCGATAGGCAACTATCCTCTTCCTGTGCCGTACTCGGATGCTTGATGGAAAAATAATCACTGTTTTCTACGAGGCATAATTGATCCTTAAAATAAAAGAATACAAAAAAATGAACTTAATCTCTGAGTCTTAAATAGCGCGGTTACAAGTTAAAGTACATACTTTCTAAATATTGGATTGTTCGCACATCACGTGCGCCTGTGGGGCACGTGATGTGCGTTTGTGCTGAAATTCTAATCATTTGCATGTCTCACCTCTGCTAATGCATGTAGAAAATTTCATGTTATTGGCAAGCTTCCTTCAGGGTGTTGCATTTACGGTGGCCAGCAGTGTATTTAAAGATTTTACAATTGTTACATGTAAAACATGAGATGAGACTTTAGATTTAATAAGATGTGTACGTAGGTTTGTTGAGTATACTTTTTTTCAAAGAAATGTAAATTTTGACATTTCTTTCCTTCCATATTAATTATGTCACTCATTTTACATATAGAAATTTAAAAATCATGAGTTTCACATCTTTTTTTAAAAAAAAATAATAGTATTTTTCTTTGTATAGCGATAAATATGTAACTTTGATCCATTGTTTATTTTTCTGCAACGTTTTAAGGCTAAAATTTTCTTAATGGTGCAGCCCTATAACAATTTGATCCTAATTACATTTTTAATTTTAAAATTTTAACTTGATGGAGAAAATTGTACTTGGTGTTCACACATGTTTGTAACCTCTTTGTAGCGACAAACCTATTTTCGTAATGTATGTTAAATGGATCCAAACGCATTCCGATCGCTAAATTTTGTGAAAATCTGACATTAAGTATTAGGTTGTTTCGCGAAAGAAGTTTCGTTTTTCCCACCTGGTTAAATTTTTTACTAGTACACACCAACCGTTTTATGAGTGTGTGTAATCAAAAGTATTTGTCTAGAATTGACAATATGCAATTCAATAAGATGTTAATTCACCATGCATTTTTCATTTTACAAAAAAATGAAATTTCTTTCCGAACAATCCAATATTTAGGAAGTATGTACTTTAACTTGTTGTGACTGCATTATGAATTTTATAAAGTAAAATTATTCCCTACTTATATTTTCATTTCATTAATTACTTTATTGTCGATGTCAAATGTTGTTATCGTTTGATTTGTGAAGCTATTGTGTAAACACTTATTCTGTGAAAATAGCGAGTTTTCAGAGCTGAGAAATAAGTAAAATCTAAGGCCCATATTTGATATTGTTGGCGCTTAAATCAACCGTTTCGTAATTTCTAGTTGAATGGAACTACAGGTACCATAAGCTCATTAGGTTTCTAGAACATTTATATAGGAATGTTCTAGAAACCTTAGGAAGAATGCTATGGGTACTACCAGAGGCTGAAAGACCAGCCAGTCAGATGAAAATTAGTCAAGGCAAGGAAGGATTTACAGACACTTGAGTCTCCAACACTGTAAGTTTTGTGTCTGTTTATGGAAGCTGTATAGATTTTTAGTCTATAAAAGCATCAAGCTAAAGACTTTTGTTGTCAATTTGTGGATAAGAGGGCTGCGTTTCTTTAGAAGAAATTTTAATCTTTCTTTTTCATAGGGCGTTGAAGATGTTATGCAGAAATAACTCGTAACAATATTTTTGGTTCTTATGCATTTTCAGCTATTAACAGGAATATGCACCGCTCACCCTGTCTAGTGATCAACATGCCTGACTGTGGATATGGAGGTCCTGGATTCGAATCAAGGTTCGGACATGGATGCATTTTCCCTCTCTCTCTCTCCCGTATTTGTCTTTTCCTTGTATGAAAGGTTCCTACCATATAAACGGGTATACCTATGGCATGTGTGTCCTGAGGAAATGGAATTCAACACCAAATTGCGGTTCAGTTGGAAAAGTGGAGCAGCGCACCCCACACTACCAAACTAACTGCCTCAAGACAACAACATATTTGATTATATATGGTTTAACCTAGGCCTTTTGACTCCAAAAAATGCAGTAAAATTAATAATGGTATATTCGTCTATAAATATCCTAAGACATGGGACAATACAAAAATTTTTGTTATTTTTCTAACTTAACTGTTGGAAGTAGAAAAATATAATGCACTTTTAGTTGGAAAAGTTGAGCAGCGCACCCCATATTGCAAACTAGACAACAGGAATACGCAAATTTAAAATCCTAAATAAAATAATCTAAGAAAAAGGCCAAAAAAATTGGTATCTTAATTCTTCAAAGTCATCCGTTTTGAATTGAGAAAAACATAAGTTATTTTTTATTTTAGTTTATCATTCAATTAAACTTCTTTTTCTCTGCTACAGTTCTTATGTTTAATGTTTCGAAGCACTCTTTGCAAATGCTGAAATGAACTTCTTGAGTAACCTCAATCATATTAATTAATTTTAAATTCAGACACAATAGTAAATATGGCAGTTAAAGCTCTGTTAAAGGAAGTTGCGTAGATGTGTGTGCTAACGAAGCAAAAAGTATATGACTCCAGTCTATTTCATTGTTACTCTCGTATGGAGATATTCCAAACTTAATTTTTTATCATCAAAGCGGCAAAATGGTACAAGAATCAATGTCTTCTTTTCAGTACTTAGTTTTAAGTGTACTATATATATATATATATATATATATATATATATATATATATATATATGCATGCTACTGGAAGTATCTATAATGTAACACAACTGAGATGAATTTAATTTTGTGAATGAGTGGCGGAAGTTATAAAATGCGTCTATAACCAAGTTTTTGGTTGTTTTTTCACTGAACAGACATATTTATAGATACATAAATATGATAATAAATGTCATAATAAATATGCCTATAAATCTTTAATTATGTAGAGCCTATGTTACTGAAGACTGATTAATGTTTTCTTGAAATAACATCACAGCATATTCGACGAAATAAAAGAATTTATTTTCTTTCGATTTAAAAATGGCGAGCCATTTTCTTTTTCAACCCCTGACAAGTACAGGAATGTTTTCTCGTCTATTCGAACAAGATGGTGCCGTTCCATTTGATGACACCCTATCTGGCAGCCGGATAGTTATCGTTTTATTACCTTTGTTTTAACAAGGCCACCGCGGCCTGGTTATTTAGGGCGTTCGTCTCGTTATCGGCAGGTATTGAGTTCGAGTCCCGACCTAAAGATCCCTCTTGTTCTCTAATGGTGGCTCTGACATATTAAAATATGTCATGGTCACAATGTCCTTCAACTGAAATGATGAATCTGGGGGTGCAGGCTTAGTATTGGAGAGTCTTCTGCTTCTTAATGACGAAGCTTCCCACTTTGCTGCTGTTATCTAATTGGTAGAGTTTAACTCAGAACTAGCAACTTTGAAGCATGCTGGTGCAACAACAACCTTGGTTTTACAGTTCGTGGTTTCGAGCCTCATTTTGGACACGACTATTTTTGGTGGTTCGGTAAATATTTACAGCTGTAGTTCCCGTATAAGTAATTGTTAAATATAGGATCTTCCCTTCAACAAGTCGAATTCCCACTTCGGTGTTAGGTGTTTGCAGTGGTTGAGAAATCCACTTCAAATCTCTTGAGCAAAAATGACTGTTGAATGACTAAGAAACCCAATTGGTTAATTTAAATTCTTGATAAATTTACATTTGTTATGTGGAACACATCGTGAAAAGCTATGTTTCAACAAGATAATGCACGACCATACGTTGTAAATATTGAATGGACCTTTTAATACAGAAAAAATTTGGTTATTGCCTTAGTTAACACGTTCTTCAGTTCTCAACCAAATAGAAAACTTGGTCAATAAGATTGCCAAACGATGCACTCCCTATCATATGCCAATTATTAAGGGCAATGATAATGTAAAATGCGTTGAATTTAATTGCCCACATAGAAAGAACTATGAAAACTGAATCAAACAGAAATTATAAACATATAAATGGGTTTATTGCTGGTAGAGACAGTTGTTCTGAGCCTTAATTTATTAGAATCTATGGTTCCAAATTTCTTGAAATTATAAACCCTTATTATTTATTGAAATCTATTTGTCGAATACCTTCATTATTTGCTGTTTTTCTGGCGTAGCAATTTTTTAAGGTCAATAGTGTAGATACATTTAGAAGTAACATTTGAAATATAGGTTTGAATCACATTTGAAGCAGCTGCCGAATAATGTAGCGGTCTGGCCTTCGATTCAACAGATCGTGATTTAGAATTCCATTTCGAGTTTGGGTGTTTTCTTCACACTTTGAATTGTAAACTTCATGTGCCAAAAATATTCTTGGATTGGCTAAATCCTCTTATTTTGAATTATAATACAGGGGAAAATATGAAGTGAAATTCGTGATAAATAAAAATTAAATGAATTTTATTTACAGATGTGGATGACTAATTATGAAATAATTACGATGTTAATAATTTCGGTTACATTTTCTTTTTTTGATGAGCGTACTTTTAAATGATGAAGGAAATTATTATACATTTAGATTGAAAATATGTTACTTACAGAATATTTTATTTTTCATCACAATTATCATCAAAAAAGTTTATTAATTAAAATGGTAACTTAGAATTCTGATTCTTGCAAGTGAAGATATTTATTATTTTTTTTTTGTTTATATAATCTTACTGAGAGTTCAATTAGCACTATTCTTAACTTTTTTTTTTAACGGCGGGCATTGGGTGATCAACCCTTTGCCACAACAAGGCGGAAACTGCTGCTCATTTAGCGTTACCCGGTGGGCACCTGTGAACCAAGGAACGGAGACGAATAGCATTACCAACGTCACACCACCACAAACCAGTTTATAGGGTGGGCCATATTTATTCATCCATCATCTAAGGAAAAGACAAGAAACAGAGAGAAAGAGAAAGTACATCCATGCCCGAGCCAGGATTCGAACCCATGTCCGCCCCATCCGTAGTCAGGTACTCTAACCACTAAATAGGGTAGGTGGCACTCTTAACTTTTAAGTATGAGCTCTTCTATATTATCATCACAATTTTTAAAAAATTATAACAAAAATTTAAATTCTTTATTTTTTCAGTATTAGGTAAAAATGATGAAAATAACCTAATTATGATGAAAATAACCTAATTAAATTATAAAAAGCTAAACACATAATTTTGAAATTCACAAAAATGATTTACATAACCTATGTTTTTTTTTTTTTTTTTTTAATCATAGTTCACTCGTATGATAATCACATTCATATATACTTTAATCATAATTAACAAATGTTTCTGGGTCAGGATTATTTTACAGTAGTGTAAATATTTTTCGCTAAGTAAGTACTTAAATTTTGCGGAGAAATACATTACCATATTTTCCTACAGTAAATAAAATTCAAATAAAGATTTTGAAACTTTTTGAATTCTTTTTGCAATGCATTTTCAATTCTTTGGTCTAATGTATGTATTTTTAGTTATTAAATTCTGATTTGTATGTGAAAAATAGAATATGATATATCAAGTATATATAAAATGAGAATGAATTGATAGACAATGTTTGCATTTCATTTTTCAACCTTTCTTAAAATTAGTGTTTGTATGGAATCAATGTCGTAAGTTATATTTTATTAAGATACCTCTTTTCTTTTGAAGATTTTGCTCATTATTTTTGTTTTATGATTGTTTTTCAATTGATTTATTTCATTAAGTTCAGCTAAGCTTAAAAGAAGGACAACAACTTATGTTTGCTTAAACCTCGAAACTATAAAAATATAATTGTTTTTTTTTGTAATTTCGAATTTTAAAATTTAGATGCCACAGATTTTGTTGAAATATTTTCAAGAATAGTAATACTTTCTCTATCCTACGGTTGTTTTTGAAGTAATGTTGATATTTTTGAAGAAGGACCGTAATTTTGAATTTTCTATATGATGTATCCTTTTTTTTTTTTTTTTTGGCGCAGCTTGTGTTTTTTGGACCTTGCGACAGAAAACCCAACCAACCAACGATGTATCCTTTTTTCTGTTTACTTAATTAAATAAAGTTACATTTCCAAGGTCTCGTTACACTCACACAAACGTCACGCTGTGATTCACCATAATGCGTCGTTATCTGCTTTATTCTGAAATTATTTTATTGGGAAACTACTTTGAAGAGAGTGAAATGATAAGAACCCTTACTGCAACAGATTTTAAGATAATACTTAAAAAAAGCATTTTCACTCTATATATTTAGATTTTCGAAGATGATGCTATTTCTAAAATGTAGGAAAGCATTTTTATCATTGGCTGTTATCTATTCCTATCCTATAAAGCAGACATAAAGAAAACACCTTAGCCCTTATTTTATTACGTGAAATTTCAATTATTCACTAGTTTCTCTTTTAAATTTTATATTGAAAGAAGCAGAAATTTAATTTATAAATATATGAAATTATTTTTAGTAAAAAATTAAATGACATGGTTGCATTAGTATGCAATTTAATATATTTCGACAGATTTCAATTTTGCAGACAAATTCTACAGCAAATTTATTCTTGATACTTATTAAAACTTTTAATTAGTATTGAATTTATACTGCCTATTAAAAATTAATATTATCTATTTGGTATAGTAGGTCAAGATTAAAAAAACAAGACATACTTTTTACAAAAACAATACCGATTCTAAAGTTATAAGCTTTTTCTTAGAATTTCTTTTAAAGAGAATAAAAATTATTTTCTTTCAAAAGCAAAACAGAAAATATGTTTAGAGGATTCCCCCCCCCTTCTTTCACTAACTGTTTATTTTTATTAACATGCGTAAATTTGAAATGTATTTTTAAACAAAATATCATTAAATGTACATGGTGCAAAAATAGAATCATTTGGTATAAAAAAATTAAATATTGTGTATTTATAAAGCCCTTTCATGTGTGGAAATGGGGTATTGGGTTGTCCGGAAAGTTCGTGCCGATATTTTAGGACATTTAAAATGCAGCTCATTTAAATTGATATACTTTTATTAAATTATATAAGTACCATTCTGCTCCACAACCTTTCTCTATCTTTCTTGTAGCTTGAGAATTCCGTCCTTCCAGAACCTCTCAGATTTTTCGGCAAAACAAATTTGTCCAAATGAGTTTTGATCTCAACCAAAGAATAGGAATTTTTCCCATGAAGGGAAATCCTTCATCCAGCATCCTCGCCATAAACAGCGCATATCTTATTTGCCGCTTGTGTGGAATTTTTGCCCTTTCGGCAAAAGAAAAGCATTCAATGCCTATAATCCACTTTATTTGCCACCTTATTCTAAGGCGCACAAAACTGATAAAAATGAACGAATCGTAACACAACTTTTTTTTTTTTTAACTATGGCTGAAGCTATCTCTTTTAGATTATGTACACGTCATTTGGTTTCAATAATTGTGATATATTTAGTCAGGTTTCTTGCGTTACCTACCGAAAATCGACATGAACTTTCCGGGCAACCCAATCTTTTTGGAAAGAAAGCGTTTCATTTTGAAGTAATCCGAATGAAAAGTAATTTTAATGCTACACAAAGCTGAAAATTGGTTTTCATGTATTCTAATTTCTGAAGGAGGAATGTTTAAAGCCTTTAATCAATCAATCTACCATCGAATTTACTGTACACAATATAGACAATATTTTAAGAAAATACAGTATACTTTATTTAAAGAAAAAGGACCCGAATACAGATATTTACTTCAGAAAATCTTAATTTCAGAAATGTATCGAATATTTACGCTTGGAGTTCTGAAATATAATTTAAACGATATAATCACGTGATATTTTACGGAATTCTTCTTTTATTTTTACTGTCTCAAATTTTAAAGGAAGCAGCCGCCCAACCCTGTCTGGTGGTTAGAGTACCTGACTACGGATAGGGAGGACCTGTGTTCGATTCCCGGCTAGGGTATGGATGTACTCTCTCTTTCTGTGTTTCTTATCCTTCCTTCAGATGATGGATGGATGTGGCCCGCCCTATAAACGGGTTTGTGGTAGTGTGGCGTGGGCGATGCTACTCGTACCTCCGTGACTTGGTTCACAGGTACTCACCGGGTAACGATAAAATGAGTAGCAGTTTCCGGCCTTGTTACGGCAAATGAGAGTACTCAAGGGTGCTCGCCATTAGAAATAAAAAAAAATAAAAAAAAAATTAAAGGAAGCAAATACTTCCGATTTGAAAATGTGATATCTTCCATTCAATTAAAAGAAAAAACTAGAATTTTCATCGATTGTACTTAGAATCTTTTGAATAGAGGAAATTGTATTCGGCTGTTCGGAAAGTTATTTCGTTTTATATGGAAATGAAAAGCGTATAGCAAATAAATATTAAATTGTCAATTCTAGTACAATACCTTTTGCCATCTTTTTGGTCTTAGCATGATTTCATTCAATGGTCGGACAGCATTCTTCAGAACGAGATACCATCGGTTTGATCCCGCCTGATGTTAAACTAAAAGAACAGATTTTAGATGGATGTTGGTTTTTTGCGTTTCTGCATGTACTTCTGACGGGGTGAGTGCTTCGACATTTTCTTGGCCTTTCCCTCTTTTGTGACACGTAAGTATAGCCTACAACCTATAAAAAGCATTTGTCGCGGGCATCAAAAATGCCTTGCAATACCTTTTAGGCCGTAAAACTCTGTCAACAACATAGTGTCAAACTATCAAAAAAAGTTACATTTTTTTATTCACTTTTTTTCTCACTTTTTTTCTCTTACACCTGTCTTGATATCTCTGTCAGCAGGACAGTAAAATGATGAATCATAAAAAGAATTAAAGTTGGCTTCCATAGAGTTGTCTTCAAAAAACATTACAACAATGACGCAGTGCCTGTCACCACCCATATCCCTCTAATCAACAAGACGAATCCCCAATAAGATGTAAATGTAAGTATTTATGTCCAATAAGCAAACGGAAGCAAGCAATTCCCAACAGGCATTGAAGTTGCTCTCGTTATTGAAAGGTTGTGGGTTCGAATCTCGACCCAGCTGAGGAGATCCGTCATCTTCAATGATGGCGGCTGGGCAAAATGTGTTGGTCGTAATGTCTCGTACGCGAAGTGATGCCTCTGGAGATCATAGGCCAAATCTGGTAATTTTCTGCTTGGTTCTCAATTACGATGTGAACAATCCATTTTCGGATAACGATGGTACATCTACGGGATGGCTCAATGTATAATTTGTCACAACTTTTGTCCCTTGTTAGGCTGAAAGATGAAATTTTTAAAATCCACATAACTTCAATATTTTAAATATAAATTTATTGTTAGACAAACCGACTATTAAGAAAATTTTATCATTAAAGTACAAATCAAAAACCGGAACCGATAGTATCAGGTTTTCTTTAATTTGAATCTGAATTTCGAGCTCCTATAAGGAATCACGTGTGCAAATTCCGAGCTGCAATTGATTAAGAAAATGAAAACATTTAATTAGAATAGTTAAAAGTTTTTAATATAAGTTATTCATTTTTAGGTATACATTTTTCAACTGTAGATATACATAAATGCACCTTAACCAAATATTTTCAGCATCATGGTCTTGTATTGTGTTTCTGCTATCTGGATGATATTCTTTGAGTCTGCATCTGTTTTTGATGTACTTTTAAGCATTTTTCATAATTATGTAATTTATGCACTTTTAGAAAATGTTCAAATTGTTAAAGTTTGAGAATTTTTAGACCTTTTATCACTGAAATTGCCAGGATCTCTTTTTTGAAATATACAATATATTTGTTTGTTTGTTTAAAATCTAATTATATTAAATATATAAATTGACTTATAAAGAAAGATATTTTTTATACATCGATGGGGAGGGGGGGAGTTGTATTTCTCGCAATTAAAATTGCATGTTTTTCTTGGAAAGAAATTGATGGCTTCAGACTAATCTTCAATCAATCATAATTATATTTTCCTGAATATCGAAAAAATCAAATTTATCTTTTCCGGCTGTATTGTAGATTCCAAGTACTTCATCACTTTCTGCAAGACTGAAAAAGTGTGTCAAGCGAATGAGTAGCATTCTGCGCTTTAGCTCAATTCATAGGTTCAATTCCCGCCCCCTTTTCTCCATGTTTTTAATAGTTCAGAAAACACTTTCAACTGTATATTCCAGTCTAAATAACTTGGTATGCAAAAGATGGATTTTGAGCGACTCACAAACTAAACTAATTTTCCTAAAAAAACACTCATTAAACTTAAAATTATAAACAAAAAAATATTTTGCAAAGAAATTGATGACTTTATCATAATCTGGAATAAACGTTACTGTTAATTATACCAGAAATCGAATTATGTTTTTTTCTGCAATAAGTACATGTTAAACATTGCTTTGCCCTCTTTAAGGCTGAAAGCATGCACCGAACTGGAAAACAAACAATTAATCCTTTGGCTCCACAATTCGATGATTTAATTCCAACCATTGTTTTGGATGTGTTTATAATAGTTCAGAATCCACTTGGAACTACACATCCCAATCTTCGTGAGAAAAATAGGAACTTTGATATTTCATGGTTGGTTAGTTTGTTCATTTATCGGGCGCGCGTAAAAATGATATCCTGTCTGCATTCAAATTACTGTTTCTATACTTAAATAAGTGTCATCTTATATTACTTGTCATTGGAAAACGTTTCAAGCAAAGAAAACATTTTTATTTTTTGTTATTTAGGAATGATTAATGCACTTGCATTTTAAAATGAG
>JAPDSC010160533.1:20862-37701 GCA_026290005.1 Latrodectus geometricus
AGAAGCTTATCGACCCGACCATTGATTTTGTGGCCAGATCAACATGGTGGCAACACTAATGAAAACAAATGCGTTCTTTAAGTAGCCTAATCAATGATTCTGCTACAAAGCGGTATTCTAATAAGTCAATAACCAACATTTGATTGGCAGTGCAATTTACTTGTGATTTACCACTAATTTCTAATCGATTGATTATCTAAATAGTAGTTTATTTCCTATTTATCCTATACTAGATCAAAGGAAGAATAAAGCTTTATCATAAAGGGAATTGTTTTTATTGTGTGATAGTTTCTAGCTAAAATATATGTAATCTAATTATTGAATGAGAAAGCTATAAAGTAATTCGGATTGATGTGAGTTCGCGGTAATTTATTTATATAATTTAAGTATAATAAAATATGTCTTTATATTTCTTTATATTATATACACGTAAATTAAACCTAGGCTCTTAAAACATTATATAAACTAGAGTTGTATTTCTAAAATTCAGGTCAGTGATGTGAAATTTATTTAATAAAATTTTCATATAGCTTAGTTTTTGTTATGTATTAATTTAAATGCATATATCAATGTTTCTAGCATCAATTGTTCGAAAAAAATACATAATAGCTTAAAAACAAGGGAACGTGTAGACTACTTCGTATCATATTATCACATAATGAAATAGAAAAAAACAAGAAAAGATATTCTTCCACAGTCCATTTCCTCACTAGTAAACATATTGATCTTTTACTTTCTGAAGTACAAAGTATTGAATGAAAAATAAATGTATAATCTTAAAATATTTCAAAAAATTGTGCTGAGAGTGAGCCACAAAATAATGGTTGTCTCGTTTTTCCAGCAAGACAAACTTTACTATCATGGATTATTTGTTGACAAGATATATATCTGAATAGGAACATACGAATTTTCAAGTGTTGTGTTATTATCGGTAACATGAATAAAGATATTTCTTTAAAAATACGTGATTTTGAGTGTGTGGATTTTACTGTAAGGTTAAATCCCATTTAAAAATATTTATAATATTTGTGAATGGCAAAAAACGGAATCTACTAGAATAACAGCCTCATATAACACAATAGTTCAATCAATCTAATTCTAGGATTTAATAATAAATTGATTTAAATACAATGGTGAATAAAATACGAGCAATAAAATACTCTCATTTCATTAATACAAAACATTTTTAATGCATCGCTACGAATGAAGTCACAGTTTTCCGATGTGTGTGAACCACCATCATTTCAAACTGATGAGATTTATAATCTTCTGATAAATCTTCAAGGAAACCTAAAAGTGTGAAAATTTTTGCAACGATTTCTCATGATGATTTAAACATGAATCACTCGTGACTCCAATATTTGTCATCATTTGATTTAAATTATCATTTGAAACCACATCTGTTTGTTTTGGAATTAGAATTAAATTTTTAACCAATTTAATAGCTTGAATGTTAACATTACTTAAATCTCCTTCTACTAAATAAGAAGAATAAAATACGAATTTGTTTACGATAATTGATTGTTTAGCTTCATTAATGAATGAATTCCTATATTCCAAATAAAGTTCATAAATAAATAAAAAATTAACCATTGATGATCAATTAAAATCAGCATTGTATCTTTATAGACTAATACACCAGTGGGTAGAACAAACAGTACTGTCAGAAATACTTATACATATTAGTAACTCAGAGATTATGCGTCATGTATTGATGCCGATAGCTTTTTAGCTTCATTACTATGCCACGGTTCATCGCACTAATACTCTGATCTTCGTTTCAACTGTTTGTGGGTACGAATCCCACCTTGTATGCACGATTCAAGTGATTCGAAATCCTGTAAGTTCCTGCCTAACAAGCCCTTGTGAGCCATAAATGACTGCCGAGCGACAAGTAAATCAAGCTATGATTTATCTACGGTAGTGACTAGTATATGGTGGCGAAGCAGTCGTTTGGGATTATTGACAAGGTATTTTCTTTTGGTGAAAGATCTGAGAAATGTGATCCTCAGATTAGTAGTCAAACATTTTTTTGTATCAAAGGAATCCCTCACAATAAAAACAACATTTTCCTACTGAAACGTAGAGTTTTGTAGAACTCGAATAGAAAGTAGATCCTCGTATTTTAATATAACAGTGACCACTATTCAGAAATATAATGGACACTAAATGTGCTATCAGTACTAACAAGAGGTAATCGACACATGTATTCAATGACACCCCATTTCATAACTCTGGGTTGAAGGCCACTATAATGATGTTGAAGCTAGCAAAGTTCACTCCTCATGATGCCGCCAAACATGAATGCAGCCATCTCAGTGATGTAAGCAGTATTGAAGTTCATCTGGAAACGCAGAATGATACCACTGCTTCATTCAGGATCATATCAATGAGTTCCTCTATGTAACATCAAACAATGACAAAGCTATGGTCACCGAACTGAAAGTTCAAGCTATTATAAGCAACGTCGAACTTTCCTGCAGACATTTGTTGTCTAGTAAACAACTTCTTGGTTCAAAGGGAGCTACGTGTCTATTCATTAAGTCCATGCGAATAAAGTTCTGTCTTTTTGCCTGGTAGTGATGGTGGACTTCTGAGAACCAACAATGCATTCTCCATAACCATTCGCTACCATATTCTTCAGACATACGTGGAGTCTCTACCGATGTGACCAATAATACTGTGATACAGTAAACCGCAATCCTAGTAGGCAACAATGTGACCTCCATTAAAATCAAAAATGGGAAGATAGTGGCCACTTACATTTCTTCTGACACGAAGCAAAAAAAAAAAAATGTTTTTAACAGGCAAAAGTGCTTAACTGTAATTCGTGTATGATAGACTTGCTGTTCGATTTCTTCAAAAACATAAATTGTAGGTGTCGCCACCACCACTTAGTTTATATGAATAGGTTGGAAAACTAACACGTTGAGGAGCACAGCATCTCCTTCTTCTTGTGTAAATTTCAGGCGTGTAGTATGTCGCCTTCTAGGAGTATCGATTTTGATGATTTACATGATATTTATCAAATTGGTTAAATTGTCAATGATATCTAATTAGTAGTATGAATTTAAAAAGAATGTTAATTCTTAACTGCCATCTTCGTTACTTGATCAAATATTTTCCAGAATTAATTTTTTATTATAAACTGCCGTTAGATCTTTGAAATATACTACTCATTGCATACTGAAAATAAAAATATACATTCAGCAGCACATTGAATTGAATAAATTAAAATTAACTGCCATACTTAAACTTAAAAATGTACTTTGATGAAATAATTCAACTTCTGTACAAGAAACTGAATTAAAATTCGCCACTTTTGTATAACGAAAGACCAACTAATGAAAACAAAATTTTTTTCAAAATGTAAATGCATAATTTGACGTGTGCCAAAAAAAGTTATTGTACAGAGTGAATCAAACTATAAACATTTTTTATTTCTAATCCCCGGCTGCTATAGAAAAATTATAAACTAAAAAATTAAAATAAACTTTTAAACTTCATGTTTGTTTCGAAATAAACTTTGGTTCTTGCCTGAAAAGGCATTTGATGAAGCTGAGATTTCATCTTGGAGAAAATTAAGGTCAACTGCTATGTTTAGAAAAAATAATTAAATTTCATGTTAAGAATATCCAGCTTATTTGAAATTCTGAATGTATCAATCTAAAAAATCTCACTAATAAGATCTTAGAAATTGAAAGTTGACAAGTAATGACACACATGTACGCAATTTTACAAATTTCACAACTTGACATCACTTCAAATATTATTTAAGGCAAAGTACTCGATAGGCTTAAATGGAAATAATATTGTTTGAAGAATAAATTTAAGCGCATTTTATAGCATTTGGGCTTTAAAGTTTCCTTAGACGCTTTAAATGATATATTGATTTGTTCTTGTATCGTTCATTAGTTTCATTATGATGAAAGTATTTATTAACAGTTTGATGTACACAGTTAATGATGGTAAAAGAAAATTTTACTGATTAGAGAATTTTTTTATTACATATATTTTTTCACATTATCTAAGGATAACACATGCATACATTTTTCGAAAAAGTCAAAAAATTTTATGCATATTTATCTAGCCATTTTTATATTTCAAATTAATGAGAGATTTTTATTTAAAAAAACAATCTTTATGTCCCACATTCATTCTTACTCATTTTGTTGAAAAATATGAAAAATTTCTTTATATAATTTACTAAAACTTAAGTAATGTTATTTTTTTAATGAAATTGCGTGGAAAAATTTGCTATTATACCGTAAAATAAATATATTTGAAAAAAATCTCACATATATAAAATCTCTTTACTAGGCGTGAATAAAAAATAATAATTTTCTTAAAAATTGAGTAAAATTTTCTTCCTCATCCTAGCACCCATATATTATAAATATCCATTATTGTTTATCTCTATTTTTTTTCTTTTTTTGCTATTAAATTATAAATAGATAATGATGTAGAAATTGCTGCATTCAGATCTTCGTGATTTTAATATTAACGTAAACTATTTTTTTTTTTTTGTAGATGACCCTTCTTTTTCAATTTCTCGAGAACCAGGCTTCGGGTTTCCCCTGATGGAACGAATGAAGGTGTCTCTAAGATGCGAAGTAGATGCGAATCCTCCGAGCGAACCAGTCTGGGTGAAGGACGATGGTCCACTCAGTGTTCAGCAAGACAAACTTGGTTTCCTTAACTTCACCTCCATTGGACATCAACACGCTGGATGGTACAGATGCACTACGCATCATGAATTTGGCTTCTTTGCCTCATTTGGCTACTTTCTCAATGTCCGAAGTAAATAAAACTAATTGTCTTTTAAAATCATTTTAAGCATATTACTTTAATTTGAAAAAAATCAAAATAATTATTCCTTATAACACTTGGATCTTAGTTAAAAAAAAAAAAAAAATTAAAATCATAAATGAAGCTGAGAAAATATTTTTAGAACTGTTTATGTTTCAGAACTTTAGTTTTTAGCTTACCTTCCAATTTTTGTGTCATCAAAAAATTCATATTTTTTCCTCATATAAAATAATTCATTTAGTTATTGCACATATTGATCTATTTTTGATATGAAAAATAATTAATAAAGTTATGTTAAAAATTTGCTATGTTATTATGATTTCCTATTTGTAATTTTTGTTTTTTTTATAAAAGCCTTTGATGAAAAAAATGTATATCTTTAAGAAATTATATTATTATGGTAATTCATAACAAACAGTTCCATGATTGCCTTGACGGTAGAATTTGCTTCTCTGCTTTTATCATTTTCTTCTGATTTTTAAATTTTTAGCAGTAATAAAAAAAACTTTAAAATTAAATATTTTGTTTATATTGTGTTTTTTCTACTTAATTACCAATTAATTAATTACCAAGATTTTCAAAACTGGGAAAGTACACTCACCTGTTGATAATTTAAAATTTGAATAAACTGTTTTGTTTATCAATAAAAATGTTTAGAACTTTTTTACTCCCAATAAGAAGTATTTTTAAAGTAATTAAACCCACTTTTTAAAGAAGATAAAGTGGTTATTTTATGTGTTGATTTTAAATTTCTTTTATATTTGGTACTAACTTACATGAACATTTCAAACTCTTTTTCTAAGTTTTTGTTAAATATTCAGTGATAAAAAAAATTCTTTCGGAATCATTCTAGCTCAGGAGGGAAAAAAATACTTTTTTAAAACAACTATAATTAATATCAGTAGGAAAAATTAGCTGCTTTCTTTACTATCGATGTTTATAAAAACGAGGAAAGCAAATATCTCTGTAGTGGTGCCATCTAATGGCAAAGTAAGAAAATATAATCTAATATGAAATTTTTATAAAGTTCCCAATTAATATTACCTACGATGCTTATAAAAATGATGTTATTTAAAATAATAAAATTTAATCATTAGATTACATTGAATTTGGATAATTATATAGATAATTGTACATGTATAATTCAAAATATTTTATCTAGTGTAGTTAATTTTGTAGTATTTTCCTAAATTAATAATTGAAATACATATTAATAAATTATTTAATTGAATCAATCATGACTTGTAATTAATTAAATATCTATGAAAAACTTATTATTTTATTACTTATTATTTTTATGCATGAAAGCAATAAAAAATAGACTATATTATTAAATATAACATTACATGTATTACTTCTTACTAATTTTTAAATCATTTGTTTAATTGAACTTTTCCTTGATAATTTTACGAGATTCATTTATATGTATACTAAATGCAATAATTTCACAAACAATTAATTTGGTTGTAGTTAGAAACGACTATTATCTCGACTGTTACCTTGCATAGTTACCTATCACGACTTGAGGTTGTATATTCTCTGGCTTTATGAATTGATCAATTTTATTTAGATAGAAATTCATCCCAACATTTGTAAAATTCAACCTTAAAAGATTAAATTCTTACTGCTTCTATTTGATACTTAATTTTTTGACAATTTAAAAAACTGTACTGTATTTGTGTTCTTTGTTTTGTTTGCTTCACGATATCTTGTTCATATTTTAAATCTTTATCACCTATTTCTGAAGCAAGTGGATAAACTTGTTCTATGTTTATTTTGGAAGAACTATCATCTTTTTCTTAATTTTCAAGCAATTTATATTAGAAACATTATCTTATTAAATTTATAAGAAATAGAATATTGAAAGTATCAAATAGCTCATATTCTCAAAGTTCAATTTTTATGAAAAAATCATTACTCTTTACACTTATGTATTCTATAACTCTATTCTAAAGATTAAAAATAATCATTATAAATTAAAATAATTTTTAACTATTCTATTAATGAATTGGATTTTATTAAACAAAGTTAAAATAAAACTCTTCTATAGAATCATTAATTTGATAGATTCTTAAAAAATTTAGAAAGTTACACATTTAGATTATTTTTACTAAATGCAGAAAACTTAATACACTATGTAAAAATGAATTATATATTATGAAAGTTTTAATCAAAAGAATTTAATTTAAGCTTTGTAAATTTTCTTATAAATAATTATTTGCCTTTTTTGCAGCTCCAGAACTTCCAGTTTCAACTGGTTCAGGAAACAACATTCCTGCAGGATTAGGCCAATCTGTAAATCTGGGATGTATACCAGATGGTATTTATCATCTTATTTTCTTTTTTATTTTTTATGATTTCAGTCACTTGAACAGCTTTTTAATTTGTGAAAATAGAATAGTAATTTATGAAAATAAAATTAAAAAAATAAATGAAAATAAAATTTTAAAAAATTAACCCTTCTTTGCATGATTTTTTCTTTATTGGTGAAATAAATCAAGTTGATATAATTCATGTTCAAAATTAAAGGAAAAATGGTTAAAAAGATCTTAGTATATATTTATAGTATAAATTTAGCAAAAAACAATATGCTAAAAATTTTCATCATCATACAAAGTTAGATCATTAGCTTAGTACTAAATAGAAATAAAAGAGGAAAATAACAGAAACACGTGTTACAAACCTTTCTTCCACTCATTTTCAATTTTTTAGCAATAGAAACTCTAATATAATAAAACAAAATTATAAACGAAATCATACGTTTATTGCAACTACAACAAACAGCGGAATGAGACAACTTTAAGTTCGTTTCACTGATAATGACACTTGTTTAGTTTTGACAGCTATGTTTCTTTTTATGCAATGGACATTAAAAAGGTATCCAAACACGATCAACTTAAAGTGAACTTGTTCTTTTATATAATTTTTGGGCATTATAGGTTATGATGAAAATTTCCACCATTATGCAAAGAAGGGTTAAAATAAAATAAAAAGTGTATTAAACACACAGAATCGAGATATTTTATTGGGGAAGGATTCGCAGAATACAATATTTTTTAATTGTTTAGTAGTTTTTAAATTCATTAAATTTAGCGTAAGAAATTTCTACAGAATTCCAAATATATAGAAATAAACATATTAAGTAAACAATCACTGATAGAGAAAAAAATAGGCAAAGTAAATTGTGTTTACATAGTACTCTTTGATCGTACAATTTTTGTCTGCCTCTCATCAAATATGAATGATATTTGAATTAGATGACTACTTATCCAAAAATATTTTCACCATTACAATGAATGGCAAAATATATAGATTTGTCTTCTTTACTTTAATTTTTAATACTACATTTGTTGGATGGTTTATTAACATTTTAATTAATTAGCACATTCATATTATTTAAGTTAAAATAAATTCTAAATTTCTATCTTAAAACAATGTTTGAGCACCAATTATATGTTCCTTTATAGTTTAAAATAGCTAATAATACGAAAAATTCTGGAACTGTAAGCAAATATTATTGCTATACTTGTACAATAATGATAAAAAAATTATATAAGTTCTACAATAAAAAAAATATTTGTTAATATGTCTCTTTAAAGGAAATGTAGCACAGCTGCTAGACCACAAGAGTTATCTTCCGATGAGTTCACAACACTAGATTTATACGACGTTATTTTATTATTCTTTTTACTTTCGAAACAATCCTATACTTTTTTTGTTCAACGTTATTATTTTGATTTCAATCGAAATATAATTATAGAAACAAAGATTATAAAATATGCAGAAGTTACACCACTTACAGAAATATTAGTTTCAGTATACGAAATAGAGCAATAATTGCTCCAAATATAAACTATTTCTTACACTTAAAGAAGTCTATATTTTGTTAGAAATTTTTAACATTGCAAGAATTCTAAAGTTTTTTAAAATATGAAAAATCAACAACCATATATTTTACTTGAGATAAAGGCTACCACATTTGAAATAAAATGGAAATTACACAGAATAAAATTATATTACATTGCTAAACTAAATAATTTTTTAGAACCAGGGTATAAAAATATTCCATAAAATTTCAATATCTTAAATTTTTTGTAATTTATAATTTAAATTAAATTTTTGAAATTTTGCTTAGTAATAATATACGATTTAGTTTCCACAACCATAAAAGTCGATGTATTAAAGAGTATTCCTTTCTACTCCTTCAATAACAGTGACAAATGAGTAATTGAGATTTATATTTGAAAAATGGTACAATATTGTAATATTAGATTTGATCCAATATTATTTTAATCAACAATATTTTAAAACTTTAATAACGAAAACTTACCTTATAAATTTAATAAATTCATTATCATTAAATATTATAAAATGCAAAAATTTGTGCACATTAAAATCCAATCATCGTTAAAATATGTTCTATTCATAAAATCAGTGATAAAGCCTTCAAATAAGTAGCTCCAAAAGTTCTTTAAGAAACTCAAATGTGAAAACGGAATCATTATTCATATGTTTTATTTATTTTTATTTTATAAAAAGTATTTGTATTTTTAAAAATATAGATGTTAGAAAAAAAAAGTTAAATTTTTTTTTTTTTTTTTTTTTTTTTTTTTTTTTTTTTCTAATTGCATAGGAATAATGTAAACCATACTAGTTTGTAAGCAAAAAGTTTTCCGCTTTTTCACAGAAGGTTCTTTTGTTAACTTAGATTTTATAGACAGCCAAGAGATGGCAGCAGTGAACTCCTCTTGAAATTTATTGTTCTTCTTGAACTCTTCTTGAAAGAATTTACATTTATTAATAATTAATTATTATAATTTTATAGAAAATTTTAGTAATGGTTATTATCAGGATTTATTAATGTTTGATAATTTCTTTCATGTTGAATATTATTTCTAAGGGTTGCTGACGAAAAGGTTTTTTTTTCTGATTCAGTAAGAAAAAAAAGTAATGAAAATTATATTTCAAGAAATATATTTTTATATTTAATAGAATATTCGTCTGCGTCTGTGAAATTGTTTCCTGAAAATACTTATTTTTTGTTATTAGCAACCATATAATTCATGAGAAAAATACTCTGTGTAGCTTATTATATTTAATAATATTGAGATAAGTAATTAATTTCCCGTAATTATTTTTGTTTCCTTTCTAAACGAATGAAAAAAATCCCATATTTAAATATTATTGGTTAAATTAATAAAATCTAGTTTAATTGATCAGATTATCATCTAAGCTTAAGGACATTTTTTATTCATTTAAGCACTTAATTCTTTAAATTAAGTGCTTAAATGAAAATAAATAACATAATTCTTAAAAAAGTTAAAACAAAAATTAAAATTAATTTCACATGAACTGGAATGAAATTAACACAGTGCATCCTATTTTTATTTAAACTACAAAATTTTGCTTATTTAAGTCCGATTAAAGTTTGTAATGGTTCTTTGAATTATTAAAATCTAACATGATTTTAATAATTCATAAGCAGCCAAAAGTATTTATTAAAATCTAACACCATTTTAATAATTCAAAGAACCACTCTAATTTTCATCTGTACTTTTACTTTGAGACTACGTGCAATTGAAGCTATTGTTTACCACAGGATATTTTTATTAGCTCTATCATCGGCTATATTCCTAGGCCATTTGTAATTTGAACAATAGAAAATATATCCGAAAGTTTACATGTAAACTTTATATAATACTAATTAAGAAATTGTAAAAAGTATATTGATTGCATTAATATTTTAGTGTTTTGAGTGTTAACATTGTAAGAAATACTTAATTTTCAAGGCAAGAACCGTCTTCGATCCTGAGTCAGTTAAGAATCATAAACTTGGCACTGTACTCACACATTTACAAAATTCATTCTAAAACTTCTTTTATTGATATGACATAAATGTCTTAAAGGTGTGCTGTGTGACTTTTCTCTTTCCATATTTCATCATGTTTTTAGTCTTTGTCTTGGTTCTTGGAGATATTCATGTGCAATGCAGAATACCGCAAAAACAACCACAGTTTTGCAGGGATGTAAAAACTGAAAAATGATGATAAATTCACTCATATGTCTGCGTCTGTTTACAATAGAACTGTTTTCTTCTTCATACAAATAACTTCTTGCACATAACCGTTTTTAACACCTAATTTACTTAATTTGAACCTTTCGCTAATGTTTTGAAATATGAAGAATTCTTGTTTGAAGAAGATACAATACTCTTGAAATATGTATAAATATCTTGCACTATTATTTGCCTGATAAATATTTACCAACATTTTATAGGAAAATATATAAAATGACGATTTTCAAAACTTAATTGAAATAAACAAATTTAAATTCGGATTTATCAAAGAGGTATGAATACTAAAGTTCCTTCAGTTTCTTCCTTGTATTATTCGCATTCAAGAATACATGAATATGTAATATTGTATATCAGAATTTTAAAAATATCTCATATTTGCAAAGTTACTGAAATTTTTAAAGTGTTTAATATGTATTAAAAACTTATTGTTATATTTGATTTATTATAACTTTTGTAAACTATATTTTGGCGATGAAAGTTGATATATTAATGTGAGTCAGACATAATGCTTTCTAACTGTAATTTAATTTTTTAAAAGATAAAAAAAATATATGTTTATATCCGGGTTAGTTATAAGTAGTAAAAAGAACAAAATGTTTTTACTTAGAACCCCCATGAAATATTTCTATTTGAAATTAAGAACCTAAATTGTCTTTATAGAGTCTTACTTATGTATTTATTTACCACAAGTTAGAACTCTTAGAATTATTCCTCCTAATATAATGAAATTTAATTCCCACTTTTCAAAATTTTAATGTTAAAATGAAATATTATTTTTTTTTAAAAAAAAACTATATATTTTTCAAATAATTATTTTTTTTTCGAAATCATACAATTTGAATTCAATACATTTGTGAAAATAATTCTCCTTTTAATTTAAAATTACTAAAAATTGGGGAAATGGGTATATGAATTCCAATCAAAGCATTTTAAGCTTACTAAATACTTCTCATTGTCAAATAAAGATTTAAAAATTTTAGTAGCAATTTCAAAATTTCAAAAATTTTAACTTCATTAAGCGGAATTATGGAAATGAAATGATTATGTGAAAATGCCAGTATATATAAAATAGAAACAACATGAAATTAAAAATGAAATTTTTGACTTTCGGAGGCCATGATTTTACATCTACTGGGTGTCCCACTATATAAAAATGCCCTCACATCCACCCTTTGTTGAACTGAAAGGTGAAAATCCTTACAACCGCCCATTATGTAACAATAATAAACCACTCTAATGTGACATGAAAGCGATCTAATAATTAAAATAACATATTTTTATTATATATATCGGTATCAAACATATTATGTTTGTGTCTTTCACATATGATGTGCCTGATGGGGAAATTTGATTGGCTCCAGACGAAAGTATCAAAAACTGTTGTCTGAATTAAAAATCACCCATTCAATATTGAAATAAAACTTTAAATTAATCGATCGATGTTTATTGCAAACTAGCTGTACCCGCCGGCGTTGCCCGTGCATTTAGAAAATGCAGATAAGTGAATAGCGCAGGAATAGTAGTGTAGGACACGTAGACTGTCTCTCTCTCTTCCCCCCCCCCCACACAACATTACCCGTCGATAAAAAGGAACAATATATCCTAAATATTTTAAACGGAAAATTTTCCAAAAGATGGTCGCCAGAATTGTTTCTCAAAAGAAGCTGGTACAACCCAGGAATCAGCTATCGGCGAGCAGCGATCTCGAGAAGAAGTTTTATAAATAATTTTTTTAAAATTTTTCTAATTCAAAAATCGAAAATCGGGCTTCGAGGTCTGGTGGCCAGCCCCTTAGTGCTTCCGTGTAAAAAATTCCAGGTCCCTGCGTGCGATAGATTTGGCTGGAGAGCTCGGTCAGACAAATGGACAGACAGACACATTACACTTGCTTTTATTATTATAGATTACCGTTGTATATATGCGTACCGTATAAGGAGCGTACCGTTCACTGGGAATTAACCGAAATTATTAAAGGCGGAAAAAATTATAAGGGTAAGTAAAGTCCAAATTTTAAAATGCAAAATTAAGATTTCATCTTGATTATTATAAGTTATTCTCTAAAACATAAATAATAACATTTTATCACTCATAATTTTGGCTTCATTTTTTTTTTTATTCTTCCATAAAAGCTGATCCTCTACTTTGTAGGTGGAGTTTTTTCTTCCCCAGGTTTCTTTTCTCCTGGTTTTCTTCCTTTATCATCAGGCTGTCCGGGTTTTTTCTCACCAGGTTTTTCTTCAGGCTTTTTAGGATCCATTTCTTCTCCCACGGGAATTAAATACTCAAATGAAAATATGTGATGAATTTTTTGCTTTAAGTAAACTATGCAGTAACGCAGCTTATCAAATCAAAATTAGAATGTGAAATTCTGCAAATTGTCTCACTTCACTCGCGTATCATATCCACGTAGCACCTTCTCACGTGGATGTTCAAACCAGCCTTTACAGTTTTAAATAACTGTAACAATTTTTACTTCTGGAAACGTCTAGAAATTTCTGTAAAGTTTGGAATAGAGGGCGCTAGTTTCTCAGTTAATAGGAAAATGGTTCCTATCATAACTTACCGCTGTTGTACTTCTTACATGTTTATATTATTGCAGACTAATACAATAATATTCCATGTTTCAAAATTGATGTCGGATTTAATATTGATAGCAATCAAAACATTAATTTATATTCAATGAAACTTACTACGTTATAGATCAACTTCGATTCAAATTAAAGTTATTTCATATTGTAAGTGCGAATGATGAAAACTTTCCGAATTTCAGTAAAAGAAATCATTATAATCATAGAGGTTGCCTTTGACTAAATTTTTAGTCAAAAAGGGAATAGTTATCCGAATTCAGCGACATTAAATGAATGAAACTTTTATTTCTTTTTTTCCAGTTAATAACAATCATGTAAAAATAGGGGAAATGGCGGCATTTTTAAACAACCAAGCTAACAACATTCAAATTAGGAATATACTTCATGGTGCCTCTTTGATTCTCGCAAAGTTGTAATCGCGATTGATCGCCAAGCCGGGCAAACCCCAATCATATTCCGATAGCAACAGGGGAATTCATTGTCTGTGCCAACAAAAATCGCCAATAAAAACGATAGCCAAACAAAAATCGCCATGTTTGCCAAGGGGCCACCTTAAAGTATAGTTTTACCATAATTTGACATTGGTAACGAACAAATTTCAAATGGACAGACAGACAGACACATTACACTTGCTTTTATTATCTATCTATAACCCCGGAATCAGCTATCGGCGAGCAGCTATCTCGAGAAGAAGTTTTATAAATAATTTTTTTAAAATTTTTCTAATTCAAAAATCGAAAATCGGGCTTCGAGGTCTGGTGGCCAGCCCCCTTGTGCTTCCGTGTAAAAAATTCCAGGTCCCTGCGTGCGATAGATTTGGCTGGAGAGCTCGGTCAGACAAACGGACAGACACATTACACTTGCTTTTATTATTATAGATAGATTACCTATTGTTGAGACAACGCTTTCAGTATTTTATAAGAAATATCAAGTTAGTCGTAGTAGATCAAATTTAACAATTTTGGCCTATAACCCTCTTCGTCATTAGCGTTAGACAAGTATTTTGACATCTTCTTAATTAAATAAACAATGGCGTTATTCATCATTTTAATAGACATGCGACACTAATTAATAAGAATTTAATATTCTTATTGAAAAATCACCGCAAGTGTATCTTTTATCTATGAAATCATTTGGGATAAATGAAAATGTTGAAACGAAACTCCTATTCGAAGCTCATTCTGAAGTGAAAATAGAGTATGTGTAAGTTGAATTATTATTCTATTTCTACTCATTGTCTTGAGTAATTCTTATGTTTCCCGGGTGACAGCTTATGAGAAGAAAAACTGATAAGGAGAGGCAATATTTATTTAAAAACCAAAAACCAGGTCAAGTAAGTCTTATCATTTATTGTCCAATACACATTGCATTTCTTACACTTGCACACTCCGCATGCCATACCAATCAAAAAGTCTATTGTTATCCAAAGTGTAACTAAGATAGCGAACAATGTAATCTATATTGCTAATTTTTTTCCTACAAAATATTGAGAACTGAACTCTTTTTAAAAAAAAGTTTATCGTAAAAAATTAGCTCTTAAAAGTATTCCTGCATGCAGAATTATAAAACATATCCATCGCATATAAAAGCGATTTATATTTTCCTATGGTGTGTCCAATCTTGGTGAAAATTTGGTGAAATAATTCTAGCATACTATTTAATTTAGAAAAAGAAATTTATATAAACTTATTTTTTTAAACGAAATTCAACTATAGATAATTTGAAAGATTTATTAAACTATGACATGTTTATTTTTTGATTGAAACGCAAATCATGCGTGCATTTTCATTGTTAATACTCTCACAAGATAACTCTTATGTGTTTCTTAACCAATACTATTCAAAACACTGCAGAAATTTTCATCTTTATCACCAAAACATGAAAAGAGAGTGGGTTAGAAGTCTGTCAAATATCGAAAAGTGCACCAAAATAACTTTGAATCTTTCCTTCCTTGAAAGTGCTTTTCTTTTTCAACTTATTTGGTGCTTTTGTATTTCAATTTTATTTTAAAGAACAATGTTTCGCATTTTCCTCTAGTGCATCTCATTTTAGTTTCTCCTGTTCTTTAAAATTCTTATTCTGGAATTGCGACATGCGAGAAATATGTATGCAATGCACGTATATCCCACCTAGATTATTTAGTGAAATAAATTTTGAATTTTTAGAATGGCTAACTTTGTCCAAAAATTTTCACCAACTGAAATATTTCTTTACTTTTCTTGAAAATTTTGAGAACTCAGTTTAGAAAATCTTTATCAAAAAATAATTCTAAATGTCTAATGTCATCATAATAAAAAATATTCTTAAAAAATATAGTATTTTCAATTAATAATCACGGATACAGACAAGTACTCAAAATCTTTTCTTAAAGACATTCAAAATACAATATTTAAGCTTTCATTGATCATAAAAATTGCAAAATTTCAGTTTTAAATCTCCTAACACACAATTTTCTATGATATCGTATTTAATACGAGCATTAAAATTTTTATACTTGCAAAATTTATTTAATCTCTAAAAAGGCCTTGTACACCTGTGAAAATATTTCATTTATTTCCTTTTATGTTACATTTTCAGCATATTATATATTTCTAACCAGTTATTAGGATTCAGAAACAGGAGGATTAAAATAACATTTCGCATATGTGTGATTCCGTACAACACTCGACTGCTGTGTCAATAGCTTGCGATTTATCAACAATATTCATAAATCTGTATTCAGTATGATATTCAAATGATCTATATTCAATATGAGAGTCTATAATGTTGTCATATAGGTATGGCTTTTAAAAGAAATCTTTAAATATCTACATACATATTACCTTCATCGCGACGTTTTTAATTTTTAAATGTTTCATGAATTCACTGTTATTTTACAAACGAATAATTTATTATTTGAATCAATTAAACTATGTGATTCAAATAATGAAATAGATTTCTATCACAACAATAAGGAAATGTATGCTTAATAATTTTTATCATATACCAAATATTACTACATGAAAATAACATCCTTTCAAAAAAAATTGCCAGAATGAATATTTCACATATTTTATTTTTATTTGAAAAATTGATATTATTTTTTTAAATATCTCTAGCATTTCAATGAAATTCAATAACAAGTATTCGTTCATTTTGGCTGATTTATTCATAAAATTAAATTATCCTATTAATGAAATTTAACTTAAGTAACTAAATATAAAAGCTTAATTAAAAATAATCATGATTTCTATGAGTTATTATATTTTTTAAATTTTATTAATAGTTGGGAGTCAGGATTTGCTTTTTGTATTTACTTTCATATTCCTTGTGTATATTCCTAGTTTATGTACTTTCCATTATCGAGTTCCAAAGCAGTCTCTAATA
>JAPDSC010160534.1:0-13854 GCA_026290005.1 Latrodectus geometricus
TTTTAAATTATTGCATTATTTTTTTAATTTGGATTATTTGTTTTCTGTTAATGAGCAATATTTTTACAAAAATTCATATACATCAAAATTACTATTCAATTGCATTTTTGACTTTTAAAATGTCTTAATTTAGTAAAAACTAATTCCACTAAAAATAAGATGAAATTATCACAAAATCATTTATTATGTGAGTACAATTATTCCATTGTATAGTATTGTGGTATCATAATATAAGCAATACACAATATTCTTTATGAGTAATTAAATGTTTTTCCTTATTTGTCACTATTTTATTAATATAACATACATTGTTTATATAGTTTTTCTTAATTTTATAATATTTTTTAATATTTATTTCTTATCTTGAAGCTAAAGTATGTTGTTAACGAATTTCACTTTACTGCATCACTCAAAAATAACATAACTTTTATTAATGTAAGCATCTGTATTATGATTGTTACTATGTTTTGTAAGTTTATTCATTAATTAAGAACATTATCAATTAAAAAATGATTTTATAATGTTGTTACTAATTTTCCTGTCTGACAAAGTCAGACAAGATCCAATAAACCGTTGACCCTTAGAAAATTGATTACAAGAAGGGGGATGATGTCTTTAGATAGATCCAAGGAGAGAAGAATATGTTTATCCAAGGCCTTTTGTGCCTTGCATTTAGAGCATACAGCAAAAAATTTTCTGCCCTCAAAAAATGAAAGACTCCTTTATATGTCCACTAGCCAACCTGGAAATCGCCATTCAAGATGTTTTGTCGCAGTTGAAAACAAACAAGGATCCCCGTTCCTTTGTTACATACCAGTGGTAAACAGGAAAAATCCTCCACTTCTTAAAAGAGGACTTTTATTTTTAAATTGATGCTCTGAATAGGTAAGGGTCGAAGAGGAAGGTGCAGAATGTCGATGGCGTCTTTGACTAAGCGATCCTCTTCTTTCATTGCCAACTTTTACTACATCGGATGGTATCCATTGCAAATGAACATTGTGGATCTTTGAAATAAATTGAAGCTTAAGAAAAATGGAGATGCTTGTTTTGTCTCCAACTATTGTCCAACTGTAAAGGTAGTGAAGGGAGCTGTGCCTGTCTGATAGAATGCAGAGATCTCCAAAGTCACATTCGTTGATTATAGCTTCGCCAAACTCACATTCGTTGCTTGTCGCCTGATAGTAGGCTGCAAAGACGCTTTGTCGCCAGGAAAAATTGTCGATTACTGAGTTACTCTCTTCACATTGTACTTGCTCTTTGTTGCTATTCCATACAGTTTGCTATAGTTTCGAGTTTGGAAGTCCTAGAGTTGAGATTTTTACACAATTCTCTTCTCTTGATCTCTTAAGTTGTGCATATTTGAATTTCATTTCTGCATTGATCTTATTGATTTATGTTCTTATTCCACCATTTTCGTCATGTAAGGTACAGTTGATTTCTCTTTTCTAAAAATGTTTTTAAACTTGAAGAATGGTGTATGAAGATAGGCACATAATGTTTTACTTTGCCTCTTATGACGTAAATCCTGGCATTCTCAAAAATAATATTCTTGAAATTTGTCCAATTTTCTCTGAGAGCGTTTGTTATCGGTGTAGATGACAAGCTGAGATCAACTGAATCCCTCCCTATAGGAGTTCCAATTAGCCTTTTTGAAGTTTCAAAACTTATCCATTTAAATATACACTATCTGCCCTTTCTTAAATTTAATATGGACAGGTAAATGATCGCTATCTATAGTGTCCGAGACACTCCTTGAACACTGGGGAAAAATTTCTGAGCTGGGAATGGCTATGTCCAATATATCAGAAGCTGTAAGAGGTGTAAGTATGAGTGCCATTTTTGGGGATCGTGGATTCAGTATCATCCATCAATTATAGCATTTCTTCTCCTCTTTCATTAGTACAAGAACTGCCCCATATGTGATGTTTAGCGTGAGGTCACCCAAAATGATGGTGTTTTTGTTTAAGTAATTGGAAAGAACTATAAGAAGCTGCTTCTGGTTTGGTGGATGATAAACATTAAAAATGTCCAACGGCTTGCCTCTCCATTGAATTCTTATACCCTGGATTTCAAGTCTGATCAGTAGGGAAGTCGACTATGCTTTGGTAATAAATATCCCTGATGGAAAAGGCTAAACCTCCCCACCCTTAAACATACAATATTCTTTGATGTAAATATATTAAGATAAGCTAAAAATCAATTCATAATGTATCATTTTTAATTGATGCCTAAAGTCACTTTAAAATATATTTGTTTCAGATACAGGTGAAGATGCTGAAAATCAGAAAGATTCTATAACAGATAATGATATAATGGACAATCCATATTTAAGACCTGCTAAGTTACAAAAGAAAAGGAGGAAGTGAGGAGTTCTCATTTTTGCATTCTGTTGAAAACTGGCAATAAAGGGAAAGAAAATTTCTTAAAAGAATTTTCAAGTGATATTTCTCATCATCCTTTATAAGAATATTTCGTCTTCTTCATATGAATACAATCTTGTATTTTTTTTTAATATCATCAAAATAGTTTTTAATAAAGTGTTGTTCTAATGATTGTTCTTTTGTGCACCATTTAACTTTTATTAAGCTTTCCAATTTAGTATGTGCTAAAAAAATCAAAAATATTAAATCAAGGTTTACATTAAGGTTTAATGCAGTGCTTGAAGTCTGTAAAATAAAAGAAATAGTGCATTTTATACTTTTTTCAAGAAATCTAATTTTTAACTTAATATTTTAAATGTGTTATTTACTTAATACCTTTTGAAAATTATCTAAGTTTTTTTTATGAATAAGTGCTAAAAAATATAAAATAAGTTCCTGAACATTCGCAGCATAATATTTATTGAAAGATTTTGAATGTGTAGAGATGGAATAAACTTAAACAATAATACATGATCGAAACCTTGGATTATACAATCAGGAACATTGAAAATAGCGTGCGAACGGAAACCAAGAATGGGATTTTATACACATAAATAATGATTCAAATACATTTGATTCCAAAATCAAGGCAATTAAATACGTACAGTTAGACAAATATAGTGCAAACTCAGTAGTGTGTTGGGTCCTTTTGCAATACATGCCTCCACATGGTCCGGCATCGAATTGATTAGACATCTGATTATCTCCTGAGGCAGATGTGCCCATAAATCTTGAACAGCCACATCCAAATCATGTACAGGATGACACGGCGGCATCTAGCGTTTTAGGTGGTACCAAAAATGGACAAGTGTGGGGAGCGGGCTGGCCATGTTAGAGTCTGGGGGTGACGTAGGAAGTCTCGGGAAACTCGAGCTGTATGCAGACGAGTACTGGAAAATTCCCCTTTGTGGATTTCGGTTTGGAAGATCATTTAGGAAAGGTCCCAAGTCTGATCCGAGAATGCCATCAACATAACGTTGGCCCGTCCTACCAATACAGTGGACTGGCTATATGGCCCCCGCCAGAGCACCTCAACATCAGTATGTGGTTATCATCTACAGTAGAAGTCCGATAATCCGGCACGTTCGGGACCGGCTCGGTGCCGGACTACTGAAAATTCCGGACTATCGGACGGTAATTATAAGAACAATAGGTTAATAATTAAACTACAAATACAGTATGCAAATACATACAACAAAGTTTATTTTACAATTCATATAATGTATGTACACGTACTGTAAAACATATTTCACTTAGATTTAAAAAAGTCATGAATGTCTTTTTGTTTTCTTGACTTTTGGCGTTTAGTTTAAAATTTATTTCTAATGATATGGAAATCAATAATTTCTGAAGCACTGTACTAGCCTCAGCAAAAGAGATAAACTTATTTAGTGATGCTGCAGCTTCTGCCCAGCTGATTTTTCGTTTTCTTCCATTTCGGCATCTGAGTCACTTTATTTAGGCTTAGGTTTTGGAAACATGGTCACCCTATGTACAGTTAGAACGAAAATCACTTTTTTTATAAACAGTTTCAAAAGTTACGTTTACTATTGACTAACCGGCCGCTAATTGTTTCCGAACAATACCGAGCGCTTCCGGATGATCTCGAACCACTCAGAAAACTTCCGAATAGCTCTCGAACGTTTTTATTTCCTTTACAGACATACTTTAGGAGAAAACCAAAATTTTTACAATTTTCCGGAGCGATGCCGGACTATCGGGCATTCCGGACTGTTGGATGCCGGATTAATGGACTTCTACTGTATCCCCCAAATGAACAGGGACTCATTCCTAAACACCACGTTTTGCCAATCTGTGGCATTCAACGTCACTTGGGATTGGGAGTACTATATATGGAGTTACCTATGTTGTAGCATAAAGGCAATACACGAAACGGATGTTTGGATGGCAGATTCACTTCCGCAAAACGTCTAGAAATGATGTGTGGTACAACTGCCACCCCTAAATCTGCGTATATCCTGGAATAAGTCACTATGTGATCCACGAGAGCTGGCCGCACGATCCTTTCGTTTCGTCATCTTCCTGGTCGCTCCAGACCAGTGGGCATCGTGCCCACTGCTCTCAACATATTCTAACGGTACACTGCGGTTTTCAATCAGATGATGAGACCCCTTGTCTCAGCTGGGCAAAATATCTTCTCACCAGGCCTAAATAAAGTCCTTCTAGCCTCGGCCTATAATCGTCACGTTTTTTAATCCTCCACTTTGGGCCAGTTTATATTGGGTCCACTTCCTGATTGCAGCGCCTCTGCTCAGTGTGTGGTTTTGCGCATCGTCACCAAACTTGGATCATTTGCACATTAGATCTCATTGCACTCCGTGCTTATACCTATCTTCTTTCTGGGTGTGTTACTTTCAATATTCCTGAGTGTATAATCCAAATTACCATTTGCCTTTCATGGGCATTTAATAAAACAAAAACAAAAAAAATTAAAGATAATTGGTTTTAACACTTTTTCGTAGTTTTTAAAATATAATTTTTATATAAAAGTCTGAAATTTATAGTTTTTTTTCTTTGTGATAAAATTAATCATTTGATAATTTTAACTAAAAAATCATGTTTTAAGCGAAATATTTTTGTTAAATGTATAATTTCCTTTCAATCATTATATAAAAATCAACGGAATTGGAAGTTAAATTTCGGAGGAAACTAGTCTCAAATTAGAAAAACCTTTCGAAATTGGTTTTATCTGAAATTGAACTCGATTTCAATGCGAGATTTATTTTCTCATCACACAATTTGGGATGAGATTTCTAAGGGTGACGTCACTCTTAGAAATCTGAATGCATTATTGTCTTGAGTAAGGCTCCAAAAGCTTACATTTTGATATCAGTAATGTTGAAAACAGAACATTTCTTGTTATTAGTGAACATGGATTGAAAATGTTAAAATTCTCTGAAACCAACAAACCTATTTTTGACATGCATCAAGAAAGATAAGTTATAGAGATCATTATCAAAATGTAAATAATCATTATCAGAGCGTGAGAATAGTGTTAATCAAAAAAAATGAAAATTCTGTGCTCAAAACCTCATTGATTTCCCCAGATAGAAGCCGTTAAAAACTTTTTTTATATGCTAATAAAGCAATTATTGCAGGGAAATGCTTTTATTTTAGCTTTAAAAGTTCTTACTCAGCCAGAAGCAAATTAACTTTGTTCACGATCCCGAAATTGTGAGCAAATTGAATTATTTTTTTCATTAAATATTAATGAAACTCTAAATAAAATGGGTGCAAAATAATGAATCTCGTGGTTAAAGTTTTTTATGGAGAAAAATAAATTGACATGTTCTTAGCTTGTAAAAGAAATTTTTTTCCTCAAAAAATAGAATTTTAAATGAAAATGTAGAATTCATATAAAGCAGAGTTCCTTAAACTTTTTTGTGTCGTAGATCCCTTGCCATGTTTTTCCGTGTCGGGTAGACCCCCTACTTACCTGATATTGATTTCCTGTAAATTTCTAACTGTAGTGAAGTTTAGTGTTAAAAACTTAAAGTAAAAACACATGTTAATTTATACATTTATTAATTGAATTTAAATTAAAACTACTTAAAATAAAATTTTGTATCTGTTATGTAAAATATACGTAACATAAAATAAAGATATCGAGATATAAACATATAAAAAGATATAAACATAAAATAAAGATAAACGTATTTGTCCCACATTCGTATTTATAGAGTGACGAATTGAACAAGTCAGTGCAAGGTAGTGAAGCTCTGAGACTGCGACTCTCAGGTTTTTACAAGTTCAAAATGTATTGCGACCACAAAGCGAATACCAACATCCTACAACTTACACAATTTTATAAACATATATAATAAAATTTTTACTTCATAGGTACTTTTATAAATAATGTATATGTTTTGATATTATAAGATAGTATGATGTAAGTAAATAGGTACTATCAATGTATGTGTTGAGATCCACTATCGTGGACCCCCAAATTTTTTTTCGCTGACGTAGACCCCTTGCAGGTTGTCATAGACCCCTAGGGGTCGATATAGACCACTTTGGGAATCACTGATATAAAGTGTTTCTTTTATTTTCTGATTGTAGATGTTTTTTACACGTGCTTCAATGTTTTATAGCTTTTGAAAGGATTTCATAAATAATGCATTGATTTTTTTTCTCGTTGAAAAGTGAAGGAAAGATAATTAAATAATATATATATAGAGAGAAGAAAATTTTTGTTCTAAGACAGAAAGAGTAGTCTTTGATCAGCTTAGGAGAATGAATACCATTGTTTCATCAACAAGAAAATAACTCTGAAATTTATACATAGCTATTTTATATCCCATTTTAATGAATTAGTAAAATTTTCTTATAGGGAAAAATCCTATTCATATAACACATATTGAATTTTGTTAAACATTTTTTTTTTTTTTTTTTTTTTTTTTTTTTATGTATTGAACCGGAGTTTTTGGCATTGTTGCTTTGTTTATTTCATTTGAAGAATGACTTTTAAAGATTATGTAGGCAATTTCGAGGTAAATATTTACATGTTGCATTGTTTCTAAAATACTGTAGATTGCAGGAAACACTATTCTTGGATAAAATTACTGCCCTTTGCCACCTAGTACAAAATGGTAGAGTTCGTTTCAAACAACTACTGTACATCAACGCCATGACAGTTGCGCAAAAAATCCCGCCAAATACAATCATATTGTAACATGACGTCAGAGTACTAGTCTGAAACTGGCTCTAACACCCGTGAGCGAGGCTCTGGCCCACAGACCATCCGTTTCAGACTTGGACACTCAATGTCAATTTTTTAAATAGTTTTTAGCGCCCCCAAGTTGCAATAAGAATGAACTAAACGAAAAAAAAGCCGGCTTATGTGTGTTTTTTCTTTTATTTAGAAGAAATAATGGGAATTAAAAAATTGTAAAATTTTCTGGTAAGTGAATTACAAAATTTGTCATACAGAGCAGGCACATGCTAGCAGACAATATGTTTACATTGATACTGATTGGTTGCATCATCGATTACATAGATAATTCATTAGTCAGCTGATTGTCTTAGTAAAAAAAAAATTTAAATTAGCGCTAGCAGCGCTAACTACCTTGTCTAAGAAGTAAACAAAACTCGGTTTCAGATCTCCAATTTGAGTGTCACACCTTGCTTTGGCTTCTATGACACACCTCTCAACGCTTCCCTGTTTCGATCTTCAGCAAACTGTAGTTAACAGTGCGTGCTTATAACAGTTAAACGCTTTTATTGTATTTCTAGAAAGTATACTCTTTGTTAAAGATATTATTTGATATTCGTTTTTTTATCTATCATGTCAAATAGTAAGAGAAGAAAATTAGGTGGTGGAAACAGAACATTTAATGTAGAATGGGAGTTAGATTTTTTCATTACTGCTTAGAAAGATAAAATTATGTGTTTGTTGTGCAATACAATTTTAAATACTTTAAAAAAAGCGAATGCAAATAAACATTATTTGACTCATAAAGAACATAAATACACTACTGGCCATTAAAATTGCTACACCAAGAAGCTACAGACGTGAAATTTTTACGAAAGGAAGAAGGTGCTGTGATATGCAAATGATTAGCTTTTCAGCGCATTCAGACAAAGCAGGCACCAGTAGCGACACCTACATTGTGTTTAAATGAGAAATTGTTCAGCCGGTTCCTCATACACAAATTGCATTTGAACGTTGTTGCCTGGTGAAAAATTGTTGTGATGCCTCGTGTAAGAAGGAGAAATGCGTACCAGCACGTTTCTGACTTTGATAAAGGTCGAATTGTAGCGTACCGGGATTGCGATTTATCTTATCGCAGTATTGCTGCTCGCGTCGGTCGAGATCCAATGACTGTTAGCAGAATATGGAATCGATGGGTTCAGGACGGTAATACGGAACGCCATGCGGGATCTCAACAGCCACCTATCACTAGCAGCCGAGAAGACAGGCATATTATCCGCATGGCCGTAATGGATCTTGCAACCATGTCACGAACCGTGAGTCAAGAAAGAACCGTGAGTCAGCAGCATGGACTCTTAGCTCGGAGACCATGGCTGCGGCTTCCCTTGACGCTGCGTCATAGACAAGAGCGCCTTCAATGGTGTGATCAACGACGAACCTGGGCGCACGAATGGCGAGACGTCATCTTTTCAGATGAATCCAGGTTCTGTGTACAGCATCATGATGGTCGCATCCGTGTTTGGCGGCATCGTGGTGAACGCACACTGGCAGCGTGCATTCGTCATCATCATACTGGCCCATCACTTGGCGTGATGGTATGGGGTGACATTGGATACACGTCTCGGTCACCTCTTGTTCGCATTGACGGTGCTTTGAACAGTGCACGTTAAATTTCTGGTGTGTTACGACCCGTGGTTCTACCCTTTATTCGAGCCCTGCGAAACCCTACGTTTCAACAGGATAATATTCGACCGCATGTTGCCGGTATTATACGGACCTTCCTTGATACGGAACATGTTCGGCTGGTTACCCTGGCCAGCACGTTCTCCAGATCTTTAACCAATAGAAAACGTCTGGTCAATGGTTGCCGAGCGACTGGCTCGTCACCAAACGCCAGTCACTACGGTTGATGAACTGTGGCATCGTGTTGAAGCTGCATGGGCATCTGTACCTGTACATGCAATCCAATCTCTGTTTGACTCAATGCCCAGGCGTTTAACTGCTGTTATTACTGCCAGAGTTGGTTGTTCTGAGTACTGATATCTCATGATCTATCCAGCCAAATTTTTTGAAAATTTAATCACTTGTTATTTCTAGTATATATTTGTCCAATAAATATTATTTTGTTATCTGCATTTCTTCCTGGTGTAGCAATTTTAATGGCCAGTAGTGTATTTCGCTTTAGAAGGTGAATCACGAAAAGCTGCACTTCAAAAGTTGAAAAATGAGAAGCATCATCAGCAGGCATCTTTTAGTGACTTTGTAAATCAAAATTATGCTGCAGTTACTGTTACGTATAAAATAGCACATGTACTTGGAAAAAGTTGCAAGCAATTTAGTGAGATTGAAATTATTAAAGAATGTATTGTTGAAGCAGTGAGTTTGTTAGATCTAAGAAATGTCGACAAATACAAACAATTACTTCTTTCAAGGAGAACTGTAACACATCGACAGCTCGAATTAGCGCAAAATGTAACAGAGCAACTTCATACAATTATACAAAATGACGATGTTTATTTTCAATTGCTTTAGATGAAAGCACTGATAAAACAGATTTGGCACAAGTTTTATATTTTATTCGTGCTATAACTAAATATTTTCAATCTAACGAAGAACTACTTGCGTTGAGTACACTAACTGGAAGAACTCGCGGAGCTGATATTTTCAAAAACTTCAAAGAAGTATGTAATAAATTACAATTGAATGTCAGTAATTTAGTCAGTGTCTGTACCGATTGCGCACCTTCCATGAGAGGCCAAAAAGAAGGATTCGTTGCTTTGTTAAAAAAGGAAAACTTAATCTTGAAAAAATTGATATCATTTCACTGCATTTTGCATCAGCAAAAACTACCATTTTGTAAGATACTTTGGATAGAACCACTGCCATTGCCAACCTTATTCGCGTAAATCCAATGCGTCAGCGTGAATTTCGGCAGATGCTCTCTTTAGATGAGAATACGTATAGTGTTGATCTACCATACTACTGCAAGGTTCGCTGGCTATCAACAGGTCAGGTTTTGATAAAAGTTTTGTCTTTACGACGACAAATTTTAAACTTTTATCAAGAAGAAGGAAAACAATGTGATCTATCAGATGGAGTATTTCTCAGAAACCTTGCATTTTCGTCTGACATTATGACAAAACAATTTAAATATTTGCCTGCAAGGTGAAACGAGGTATATTTGTGAAATGTGGCAAAAGATCCAAGCGTTTAGAAAAATTTATCATTTTTCAAAACATTGCTTTACCGATCGGAAATATGTGCACAACACTTCCCGGAGCTAGCTAAAATTTTAAATGAGCAGAACTGTGAAAATAAAATATTCGATGAATATGTAGGTGTCTTGGATTGCTTAATAGAAGAGTATACTAATAGATTTTCTGATTTTGACGAGCACACTCCTGCTATGAAACTGGCATTTGAACCACGTTTAATAGATATATCCGAGGCTCCTGCAGAACTACAAATGGAGTTAATTGATTTAGGTGAAGATAGTATCATCAAATCCCTTTTTAACGCTAAAAAGGATCCCATAGAAATCTGGAAAAATGCTGTTGAATATCCATGCCTTCGAGAACATGCTCGCCGTTTACTTTCCTGTTGCGGAAGTACCTACTGTTGCGAGACAACATTTTCTCTCATATCAAAAATAAAAACAAATTTAAGAACGCAAATTACAGATGCACATTTAGAGGATCAATTAAAGCTGTGTGTTACGAAGCTTGATCCAAATATACAATTACTGTCAAACAAAAAACAAAGCCAAATAAGTCACTAACTTAGTGAATAAAAAAATATTTTTTATTGTATTTTTTATAATATTTTATATGTATATTATATTTAAAATTTTGTAGTATTATATTTTATTTTTTCTATATAATGCAACAAATTGTTAAATCTATAGAAAAACTATAATAATTTCACAAATGTCACTTTCTTAGGTCAATCAGCTTATGCGGCCTATCTTATTGCTGCCTAACTTAAATGTGGCCTCTAATGGTGAAAAGGTTCCCCACCTCTGGACTTGGCGAATGAAGTCAGAGAGGGAGCGTCTTCCGTTTTTTTAATAGAGCACCCTCATTCGAAGGTCGAAGTACGACTTTTGGCTCAAAGATGGCAGCACCACCTGAATCTTCAATTTAGAGATTGAAACCGGTGAAGACCCAAAGCCTGGCTCCATCCACCTCCAGAGGTATTAATTTGTTGTGGGAACATGGAGGACATTGCGACCCGACGGATTTAACGTGCCCCAGTCGCCATTAGTGAACACGACGGATCTTCGGATAAGCCGAGATTCGAACTCACCACCTTTTGGTAACGAGAACGACGCCCTAACCAACCAGGCCACCGCGGCCTTGGAGAAACTTTGGGAGAGTGGAACCAGTATCCAATCAGAACGCTAGGCTCCAAGAAGAGGGCGTTGCTGTGAGAAGAAATTTCTCCGAAGTGGAAATAGTGTAATGCCGTGAAAAAAACATATAAGTGAAAATGAAAATCTTGAGTATAATAAAATATGTACAACTATATATATACAATTAATTATTCCACCAAGAAAGAAATTTGCAATGGGTCTGAATTTGCAATCCTCTTGTAGATATTTGCAATCAAAAATTTGATCAAAGTTAGAAGCTTTGCAAGTTTTGGCTTTTTCATAAAAGTTCTTATTTAATTTATTTATATGTTATTATATCATCTATTTTGAGACCTTTGGCTATATTTTTATTTCTGATGTAGAATGGAGCATTTGTTAAATATCTTAAAATTTTGAATTGAAATGTTTTTAGTTTTCTTGTTTCATTTTTACTTAGGGAATTCCAAACTGGGGATGCATTAGGTTATTTAGTATTTTATGTTTAATTTAATTTTTTTTTCTTCTTTTGAAAATGAACAGTTGTGATTTTTCTGCATTTTTTGTTATTTTCCATGTGTTGCACCAGTCTTCAATTTCATACAGGGCAAGTTGAAGTTTATGTAATGCATTTTGTGGATTCATGGAATCTGCTAAGATGGCTGTATTATCTGCACATAAAAGACTATATTAATTTTGTTGTCTGTTATTTCAGGAAAGTCATGGGTATAAAAAAGATATCCTAAAATACTCCCTTGAGGGACTCCAGCCCTAATGGGTGATGGAAGTTTCTTGATTTTGGGTGACTTGAAAGTATCTATTTTGCAAATAAGAATAAAGGAGTAAAATGATGTATGTGTTTATATTTTAATTTATTAATTTTAGTTAATCATGCCAGACACGATCAAAAGCTTTAGATACATCTAGCATTACTATTGCTGTATATAAATTTTTATGATGATTTTGTCCAATAATCCCTGTTATTCTTACTAGTATTTTAACTGTTGATAATTCTTTTTTATCGCCAGATTGTTGTTGTGATATAAGTTGAATATAATTTTCCATTCTACTATAAATTACTCCTTGGTATATTTTTCCCAGAGTAGGGAGTAAACTTATAGGTCCGTAGCTTTCAGGTTTCCTTGGGTCTTTGCCTGGTTTTGGGAACAATAGTATATTAGCAGTTTTCCACATAGAGGGGAAGTGGACTATTGCAAGGCATTTATTATAGATGTCAATTAATTTTTTGATATAATCAATTGGCAAGCTTTTGATCATTTTATTTGTAATTTTGTCTGCTCCTGGTGCTTTCTTTATTTTAAGGTTTTTAATAAGTGGAATTATTTCAGCTAAAGTAGTGGGTTCTAAACTAGATTTTAAAGGAGTGGTTGCAATAAAAGGATTAGCAGTCTGTCCGACAAGTTTTGTATGTTCTTTGTTTTTGTTGGCATTAGGTTGAAATTGTTGGTACTTGACCCAAGAATTCTATGATTAATTATTTTCTTTCTATTGAGTTGCCTGGCCAGAGTCCATACTGAGTTATTTTCTGCTGCTAGATTTACAATTTTATCATTCCAATTATTTTCTCTATGTTCATTACAGAGTTTCTTAATATTTTTCTTCATTGTAAATAAAATGAATAAAAATATTAAGAATACTGTCAGGTGGTGGTATTTATACCTGACTTGGCGTGAAATTTACGTTTTTCGCCAAACTTCTGGAAGGTTCCAGACTATCTCACTTAGTATTAGTCCTAGAGCTTCAGTGATTGATTTTTCCAAAAATATCTATTTCCCGCCAGTTGCCAAGAATCTCGCCAACAGTCGCCAAATCTTTCGAAAAGCTGTTATCGCTGAATACACCTGAATTACGCAATTTTTGTCCAAAATTGAGTATTTCCGATCCGTCCGAGCTATTTAAAGATAAATACAAATGGATTTGTAACACTATCATCCCGCTGATTGAAATTAATTGGACTCTGATTTTCTTTGAGCCAATTTCTTTCTTCGGTTCGCATCCCCTGGAGCTGGAGTGAATACGACATGTTGAGTTTTTGCTTTATCAGGCATATAAGTCCTTAACTTTTCGTGTATTCCTTATTCAGATTGGAGATGTTGAATTCAACGGCTTCCCCTTATTTCTTCTTCCAAAATGCTGATGTTACCTGTTGCCGCTTCCACCAAATTATGTCACGGTAAAATAGAAGGAATAACCTCTCCGTATTTACTTTATTAGCACGAAGCAAATCCTACACTCGAACTGCTCGCAATCTGAGGAAGGATCTTATATATAACAAATTTTTTTAGAAATATGCAAATTAAGGAAATAAACATAAATGAGAATTAACTCAAAACTTAGAGAAAGACATTATGTAACAAAAAATCATAATGTCAGACCCGATATCGAAACTACGA
>JAPDSC010160537.1:0-10722 GCA_026290005.1 Latrodectus geometricus
AAATACCACAAACTGATGGTAGAGTAATGTAATGAAAAAAAAAAAAAGAAAGTCTCGAATAAGTAATATGAACAATTGTAGGTAATATTTACTTCCTTTTATAATTGATTACAATTCTATGATTTCTGGTTAACTGCACTAGTGTGCAAAATATAAGCAAGAACGTTAATTTTTAATAGATAGCCATAAAATTGTAGAAAAATAGTTCTTGTGAGATTAATACAAGGAAAATGAATTCAAGGAATGGTCATGGGTATGCAAATATTAGGAACAAAACATCGATGAGAACATGTAAGACACTTGAGGTCGGTATGTGCAGCATGGGACTACAGAAAAAAGATTTACAGAGACGCAGTTAAAAACAATGACTGCAAGCGCAAATAAATTCTTTCATAAAATATATTTAGACGAAATTATTTGAACAAGTTCACTCGAATAATCACCAATGAACATTCACTGCAAGAGAATTTATTCATGAAATATAGCTAGACGAAATTACTTGTTTGACTTCATACTTGATAAAAAAGATCGGTAACCTGGAGGAGGAGCGTAGTAAGATCAATGAGCTGAAGAGTTCAAAATCAAGAGAAGTGTCATTTCATGAGCTTAAAAGCTATACAAACTACAGGTACAGCAGTAAAAAGGTTGGTAGTGATCATCTCAGGAACAATTTCAGTAGATGACCAATACAAAATCTTTCAGATGTAAATACCTGAAAACCAACCAGTAAGTACCCTTACTCAACAACTGTGTACAGCAACGGGGAACAAGTGTCACAGTTTACTGTGTTCAGATGCCTTTCTAAAGGCGGTGGTTCATTTGAAATCCTATACGATTCGAAAGCTGGTCATCAGCGCCACCTTTTACAATATTGCAATTAGCACGAAAACTAGAAAATGTATTAATGAAGTCGTGCTCTTTTTTACATAAGAGAGTCATTTCAGTAACAGAAATGATTCTCAACGCCAGTTTATTTGGAGAGTTATCGGGACGCAGTTTTATCCCAGTAATATCAAAGAAAAAGACCATAAGGCTTCCTGGAGTTGATGTCTTGGGAAGCCTTATGCTGAAAGGATGGAATGAGCGCTGCAATTTCGAAAGAAGTTCTGTAGCTTGAGAGCGCTATTGAAAGGATATGGCCCTTCCCTGTGTATGTCCATTCCAATTTGCCATTGGAGAAGACTTTGTTTATGAGGATGACAATGCACGGCCACATCAGAATCCCACTGTTTAGCAGCTTCTGAAAATGAAAGATATAATTGGAATGAATACTCCAGCGTACTACATTGATTTAAATCCCATAGAACATGCACGGGTTGCTTTAAGAAGACAACTTTCGGTATGATTACATTCTCTGGGAAAATCCAACAACTTTAGCTGATGCTAATTGAGGAATGGACACTCTTACCATAAAACTGTTGAAAATGGAGAGATGGTGCAAATCAACCCTTACTGTAAGGGGAGGGCATGTCCACACTAAGGAGCATCTGCTTTTTGTTCTTCCTGTTGAGCAGATAATCATGTGTAACGATACTGTGAGCTTAGTTAAGCCTTTCTGTTTGATTTCATGTTGTATGCATTGTATTCATATTTGCCTAATCATATTTTCGTTATCGTTTATGTATTTATCGTTAAATAAGTTACTTGTTGTTTCTTACATGATTTCTTTTAGCGTCATAGCCAAAAACAACTGTTGTTTCAGTTTTACCAGTGTAAATATTGAAAACACATTATTATATTATGGTTGTACATTTCCCTTAAGGAAGAATTAAGATAGATTATGGTGGATGAAGTTAGTTTTCAGTTTCCTTTCCTTTGCTCCATATTCTTTACAAGTGATATTTTTAGTAACCTCAACATTCACAAGAAAATGGATTCAATAATATAATTTTCTAGTAATCTGGATGGAAATACAAGAATCAAAAATATCATCTTGTTATATTCTTGCTATCTATTCTTGAGTGAACATTGTGTCACAAACAGCCTATTTGCAAGAAATACTTCAAAACATTGTCTTAAGAGAACTCACTAAATTAACTAATTGAGATTTAACACTGAATTAAAATTTTCTGTCTAACTTCTGAGAAATTGAACTCAGCATGGAAGTTGCTAAGACTCTGCAACAAGTCATGATATATAAGAAATGTGTGGACACTTGTAGAACTGAATGTGGACTAGTATATCCTAAAAATCAGTTTTGAATAATCCTAAACTGAGTGAAAAAGACACACGCTGGTTCTTATTGATCAAATACTTAATTCTATTCTAATCTAATTCTATATAATCTATTATAATTCTTAATCAAATACTATAATAAAATTAATATTTCATTTATATCGTCATAAGAAAATGAAAGACAGAGAATAATCTTACTAAATAAATTACTGGAAATTCTGAATTTTCAATAATAGAAATTTATATTTAATATAAAATTATAATCATGATAAACCAATCACACCATGCTTTTGAAGAAACTGAGAATTATTCCCACATATTTACCTGCAATGTCTTTCAGACGATTAATATTTTGACATCGTAAATTACGTAGCTTATTAACTGAAAGCAATTGAAAAATAATTTGATTATCCCCCATGAACTACTTTTCATGAGTTTTTCCTTAAAGAGAGGGTGTCATATTTACTATTCGTAATGAAGGTAATTTAGAAAACTATCAAGCACTCATCCCCCATTAATATGCACGTTGAAAGCAAATACAATGCTGGACCTTTCCTTCATCATAGGACACAATCCAATACTGAATCATGGTAAATGTTATATTCTCCCAATTGTAACCAAAAACTTTTTTCTGTAATAAAAATTTAAAACAATAATACTTGATCTTAGCTTCAGAGATTAAAATATTACACAATAATATAAGTTTTTATGATTACAATATATATTGTAATAATTTTAAAATTATAATAATTTCATTACTTTTATACTAAATTTTTATCCATATATTTATGCACAGCTTGCTTTAGAATAGAGCTTAGTTTTGAAAAGCTTTTTAGAAAATTCTCTTGATTTTTAAGTACTTTATATTTAATTTAATAGAAATTTATTTTCACACAAACAATCAGTCTTCCATTCAAATAACATAGTAAGTACATTTATATGTTTTTTCTATGTTAAAAAATAAAAGAATATTTTGAAATTGAATTCGAAATAAAGAATAAAAGAAAATTTGGAAACTGATACTGAAATTTATAAGGTTTATACTTTTCATTAAGCTGTTGCAATAGTAAATAATTAGCAATTATTTTTCAGGTTGATAAATGCTTTAATGAGTTGCTTAGAGTTGAAGACAGAAATATTCTGCAGTCCTCAAGATGTAAATACAGCCAGAATGATAACTCGCATGGTCAAACTTGAAGATGATACAGAGTGCAATGGAACTGGTATTGTTGCCAGTCATTTATTGCAATTTTCAGTTTAACTGTGTACCGCATCAGTTGCAGGAGAAGTAATCTACTCCCATGTATTGAAAATGCAGTGACATGCAAAGAAAAACAATAATCGTGACAATGAAAAAACAAATAAATTTTAATATAAAGACTGTCTTCAATGAATGATCTTTAAGTTAGATGAACTATCTGAAAAAAGTTTGCATATAAAATGTTTTTTTTGTCCAATATTTCTAAATAAAGTTTTTAATGCATTGCTGTGGTTTTAATTTATTATTAACAGTTTTTATATATAACTTAGTGCTTTAATGTGGAGATTTTTATCTATAGCGTTAAAATTTTTTTTCAAAAAATAACTAGAAAATAATAATGTTTCATTATAAATATGACTTAAATAATAAAAAAATAATAATATATGCCTTAAATAATAAATAAAATAAAAAATAATTAAGAAAATAATTTTTTATTAATTAATGCCTTAATAAATAAAATAAATAATAATAACAAAAGAATACTAAATTACTTTAGTATTCTTTTGTACAGTATATTCAGAAATAAGTTTTATGATGAATTATTTTATGCCTAATAATTGTTTATACGATACAATAAATTATATTTATTATAATAAATATACCAATAGATAATAAGTAAATATTTAGCATGCAACAATTAATAATAAAGAAGTTCATATTTTGCATCTAATTATAAAAATTGTTTTTATCATTAATTATTTATTATATGCATACACCATAACAAATGTGTGTGCAATTTCAAATAAAAAGTTTTTGAGATGAAATTTGAGAAATTTGTCTGTTTTTAGTAGAAATATTATGTGCCTAATTTCTATTCAATTTATTTTTAATTGTTTTTAATAATGTATATTATTTTTTTATACTGTAACTCTAAGAGAACTTATTGAATATTTTTTTTTTATTAAAAATATTCAATAAGAATATATTTATTATTGAATAATATTGCAAAACAAAACTCAGTTGTATTAAGGATATTTTTAAGCTATGTCATTTTTAGCCGGAATAAATTATCAACTGAACATATTTTATTTAAAATTTATCAATTTAAGTGCATCTTATCAATGATTTTTGTTCTTTAGAACCTGTATAAAACATGATACCGTATTATAAATAACAGAAATTATTTATAAGAAGTACAAATTTTGCTAAGAGGTTCAGACTCTGGTTATTTACATATACATGCATATATTTCATGAAAATCTGTGCATGCATATATTTCATCTCATTGTATTTTGTGTAAAAACGATAAATAACATGGATGCCAGGTATCTTTGGGACTATTCTGCACCCCGGATTGTCCACGATTCACTTTTATTTAAGCTGTGCTCCCCTCTTGGAGACTCTTAATATTTATATAGGATTTCCAAGACTTACAATACGTGCAAGACATCATATACTCAAGAAAGCCAACCTAGAGGCGAAATTTAAAAAAATCATATTTTCTGAAAGGTGGTTTTTCAACCTTCGATTTTTCTACTTTCAGTGCCTCATACCTTTTTCTTCATTTATATTTAATTGCGACAGGCAATCTTTTAATATAAATGACGATTGTGATCTTTATAATATAATCTTCCTAAGATTACATATACATATAAACACAATAGAGTTTGATTAATAGCATTATATATTACACGTTTTGCATCAGAAGTGCAACATAAAATGGTAAATTAACTATTTTCAGTAAAACTATAGGGTTTTTATCATCAGCATGATTTTAATTCAAAATTACTTATCTTCATAATATAATCTTCATTGCCAAAGTATCAATATAAAATAACATAAAGTAATATCAGCATAAATTTTTTTTTAAGATTGCTAACAAGCATATTATATGAAAGTTGAATTGAAAAATTCTTTAAATTCTGTTCAAAAACTTTATGCGAAAGTATTTACTTAAAATTCAGAGTGACAGTATGTATATACATACAGAACAAGACTACTCTAATAGTTTGTTTATCATACGTACTTATTAAAATGTGAATGTTTAATATTATGCAATTTTTAACCCAGGCTCTGTACCATCATTTGAAATTTTTAATATTTTATCCATCTTCAGCTTATTATTATTTTTTTTATCTGAAAAGTGATCAAAATGGCAAAAAGAATACAGTTAAGTACTTCAAAGTAATGGATATTTAACATGTTATCAAAGATCAATAGCCTCTGCCACTATGCTGTTGTACAGCATTTGAACAACTTCAGTGATTTTGCTTTTCGACAAGTCATATTGTAGATAAAGGGTTGTGATCAAGTAGGCGAAGGGAAAAATACTAAAAAATCCTTAGTATTTTCCCCTAAAGCATTCCAATCAAAAAATGCTTATGAAAAACAGAAACGCAAAGCATATTTTTCACAACTCAACATGATTTGAATAAAATTCGAACATTCATGATGCAAAAAGCATGTTGTTCCTAATGGAAAGGTTTATAGAAAAGGAAAATTCATAGATAATGCAAGAAAATGAATTACAAATTTAAGCTTGCATTGAAGATAAATAGGTTAAAAGACATCTATAAGTCATCTAAAAATCTCTCCACCATATTATTTTTTCGCGAGCTAAATGAGAAAAATAATTCTAATATTGATACAGATATAAAAATCAAATGGGTATTGAAAAAGATTAGCAATTTTCTTCATTTGTATCTTATTTAAAATGAAAACCAATTAACATTTCAATTTTTAAGGTACTTAAAAAATCTATATATCCTAAACTGAATTTTAGCTAATTTTCATCAGCCAAATTAAAGCATATATCATATTTTGGGGCTATATTTTGACATGTACGAGGGAAGATTCCAATATCGGAAATTCGATCCAAGGTATTTCTGTTTTCCAGGAAGAATTTTCATGAGTAATGTGCATTAGTATGAAGAAATCAGATACACAATTATAATTTCTCTTTCTCTCTCTCTCTATATATATGTATGTATGTATAAGCTCGTCCACAACGTGGTGTCAAAGCATTTTACTTTTTCAATAGGCCTTTTCTATTTTAAAGATATTTGAGAAAGATTTCTTGATATTAAATCTTAATTCCATATGAAAGTAAATCAAGAACAAAATTGAATAGATATCTTCATTGGTATTTTAGAAATTATAAAAAGTTAAGTCTTATAATTATTTTAAATTAAAGTGATGTTTTGTGTAATTTACAATAGAAAACTAAATCTAAGATAACCTTGCGAAAATCGCAATATATCAAATAAAATATAATTAACAAATAAAACCAATTACTATATTTATATTCTATAAAAAAAGATATAAATTGAATAATCGCATACATTTTATCATTTTCAAGATAAGATATAATATATAAAGTCTGAATACAATTAGCAAATATAAAAAACATAAATTTTGAAGAAAAGATAAAAAGTTAGTTAAAATGATATGCTATATAAATAGTGAGTAGTTCAAGAATTATATATATATTATAATAATAGAAAATAGAATTTCATATCAAATATTATTAATTTAATTAATTAAGAAAAGTTAATATTCTAGACTCACTCGAAACACCATTGATTAAAATATTTCTACTAATAACATAATCAAATTATTGTTATAAATACTTACGCGCGCGCGATCGAGTTTTCATATTAATAAAGTGTATGGACGAAGGTTCAAATTTAATTACTTTTGTTAATTTATTTAGCTATGTCAAGATAAAATTATTTCTACATCATTTAAGCAAAATTTGCGAGAAAGACTTTTCTTATGCTTTCACAAAATTCCTAGAAGTCGAAGTAATTGCATAAACTTATTTAATTATTTTATGAAAAGAATGGTAAATTTGCTTAGTAAACGATTGAATGCAAGAAAGGAATAGAAAAAACAAGTAGGATTATATATCAATAAATGAAACTTCTGTTCAAGCAATTAATTTATTCAAATGCAGAATTTGAGACTTTTACTAAAGAATTAAATTACCGCATGCAAAATATATAAGAGTTGGAAATCCTTATATACTCATTAACTTCAAAATATAATATTTCAGGTAAATTCTTTCAGTGTTATTTAATGAATTCAGTAATACAAAGAAATGATATGATCCGGAAATGATCTTGGTACAACGCCAAGATTTTTCTTATTTTTTCAAAAAATTCATAAATTCAGAGTAATTGCATAAACTTATTTAATTATTTTATGAAAAGAATTATCTTTGTTTAATAAATTAAACTACTAAATATAAAAATTAAATAGTAAAAGATACTGGGTTTATATATATCAAGAAACAAAACTATTATTGAAGCAAATAATTTGATAAAAAAATTAAGGTCTCTTTCTCTAATGATTTATAAACTATGATTCCAAGAAAGATATTTATACATAGGAAAGAGTGACTTTGAACCACAAACTGAAATGATGTGAATCAAAAATAGTGATAGTACTTAGAAATCAGGGGTCCTGTCTCGAAAACTAAAGACGAAGACGTTGGAAAAACCAATCACAACGTTTCAGATATCCACACCATGCACATATACATGATAAAAAAACCTGGTCTGTTCAATGAATTTCGGTTAAATTCAGTTCCTGTTGATAACGTAATATAGATAAGACAATTACTCTGATGCATCCAACAAGAACGCTGGTTATAAGAGTGGTACTATATAATCTTCTTAGAGGAGTCTTTGTTCTATTTGTAACATTCTGATGGCCGTTTATGTATCCAGAAACTCTGAGAGAAACGTTGATTACTTAAGTACATTGATATCGTCTCGTAAGGGCTCGTAATTGAAGGAATAATATGGCAGTCTTTTAAAATCGGAAGCACCTTGAGACGACATCCAACCTTTTCTTTTTTCCACTTCTCTTTGGGACTAAAAAAAAAAAAAAAAAAAAAAAAAGGATTGCGTGATATATAGTGAGAGCTCGCGGCGGGTTTGATACAAAGAGTACATTGTTCTGTAACTACATCTTCTGCTTCCTAAGCCACTTTTTATAGGATTGTTGTAATTTGGAGATGTCAGCCTCATTGTGAATAATTAAATAATTATTTAGGCTTCTTAAGCCAAAACTTATGTTTAAAAGTTTTAGTATTCGAGACATCACTCTCAACAACATTAATGATTAGCTCAACAATATTAATGATTAAGCTGGCTAAAGTAGCCAAACAATTAATTGTTCGTCTACTTTAGACAGCTTTACTTGTTAATTATGCGTGTAAGAAACGCCAGTCTCATAAATGTATCTATCGGCTTCTCAGCCCATATTAGATTTCAAATGTTTGTTTTGTTTTGTGATGCTTTGAAAATTAAATTAAAGTTAGCATCTGTAATTTTGTTGATTATTCCTACTCAACCTACGCAAACTGATTTATCTTTATCAGATTACCATTTCGTAATAAAGGGTGGAAAGTTTAATCAGTCATTGGGTAAACGATACGCACATCTCTAGTTTGAATCAATAGCATTTTGAACTCCGATAGGTATATATCTGACATATTGAGACCAGTGTTTACTGCCTAGCTTTCTGGTCTGCGAAGTGTCACTTTTTAACAAGAAAATGCAAAATGTTGTATGTCATGTTTTGATTTTACACGATAAACAGGATACTAAACTGCTTTTGTTGCTTGCACGGTGTTCAATCTCCCACCAATTGAAAAATAACATCCTGGATTGCTGCGAGACTGGTCCACCACTCTTCTTCACTTGTGATGTCAATAAAATGGGGCATTTATTTGAAGCAACATGGATTAAGTTGCTTCTTTCTGTTATTCCAACTAATTTCAACACCATGCCTAACTGGGTAAAGGTTGTTTTAGCTCTCTCAGGATTGGTATTTATTTCTACTAATATCACAACCATTGAAAACCTCCAAGTTGATTGCAGATTTAATCATTTTGTCTTCATGTCATATTATTTATTACAAAAAATATTTTTTATTTGCTTTCCTTTATATGGTTTCAATTTTTAATGGTCAGCAGTGCACTTAATGCTACATGCTCAAAGACGCTTTCTATGAAAATATAAAACAACCATAATTAAATGTCTCATTTCATTTTTATTATATGTTCAAAAGCACATTGTAGATAATTTCTTCTTCAAGATTTAAAAATCTAAGATCATAATACATTAAACTAAAATATTCTCACTTGGCAAAATAATTAAAAAAAAAAAAGAAAAAAAAAACTCAAATAAATTTTTAGAATGTATTTGAAGATGACAATCACCCTATATGTTTACTTGTTATTGCATTTAATTCAGAAATACTTATAAACATTTACACAAAAAGGTTGCATTTTTGATGACTAAAATATATTGTTGTTAGTCTGGTTTTCTAAAATAAGCTATCTCTTTAATATAATAAAGCTGACTTTAAAATAATTAAAATTTTATTTCTCAAATGTGTCAGTTTGAATTTTCTCAGGTAATGAAAACTTTCTTACGAAAAGTCATTTATTCGGAGCAATTTGAAATTACCTCTTTATAAAAATGCATGGGATACATATTTTCAATGATATATATTTAACTTAAAGAATTTCAAGTCTTGAACTCAGCCCTTTTGTGGATGAAAAATTAACTTATTCAAAGATTTTCAGTGTCAGCTTATTTGCTTTGTTCAGAAGAAATAAAATACCATGAATAATGTCCTACTAAGGAGCTAAGTTTCTCAAGTTGATTGAATGTAAATTAAACCTGAATGGAAATGAAATGAGATCAGTATGCAATCAATGTCAAACTGGAGAATGAAAGCAAGCAATTAATGATTTCAATGTTGTGATGAATTGGTAGAAAAATTCACAAATGTTGAAATATATAGTCAAAAATTAAAGGTGTGTAATTTCTTAGCTCTTTCATTAGTAATTAATTCAGTAATCAATTGTTTTAAATGTGATCTCTAAAACTTCCTCAAAAGTGATATAACATAATATTTTTCTCTTTTTAATCAATTAATTTTTACTTTTTTTTGTAAAATTTATGATTTCTATTATAATATCAACAGGATTCCGATATTTAATACTTAACAGTGACATTTTGGGATACATTAACTAATACTTAAGATACAGTTTTGATAAATGAAGTAAATGTTGATTTACCGAATTAAATGCCTATTTTTACATGGGGAATATAATATTTAAATTGCATACCATTATCATTTTTATAAATATTATATTTTGCTATTCATATCCTATATATGTTGACGGATCTTTGAGATATATTCTTTAATTATTTTAGTTCCTCATTAGAATTCTTGTATCCTTATAACGCCACTATGTTTATTTTCTATCTTTCAATTTAAATATATATATATATATATATATATATATATATATATATATATATATA
>JAPDSC010160543.1:0-25193 GCA_026290005.1 Latrodectus geometricus
TCACCTGCAGGATAAGCAGCGAACTTTCGTAACCATGGCCCACTGGTTCTCTGCCCTCTTCACAGAAAGCAGTGCAAGAAGGCTTGCTCACCCAACCTTGAAGCACCTTGATGGCGACAGTCATTGACTCATCATCAGAGAAGGCGAGACACGTCATGGAAGGGCAAGAGCTGATGCATCCCGGTATCCCACTCGTGACGGATCAAGAACATTCCAAAGTCACCAGCTGTGGGAACTCAGCCCACCAGTTTTTAAGAGGATGATAATCTGACACCCTGACACCTCAAGTTCGTGACCTGTTCGAGATACACCTGAAAAAGGAGAGTGACCTATGCGCCATTTTTAACCACTCTAATAAGGATTTTAATTGTCACATGCATAAATATCCAAAAATACATAGAATACCAAATAGATACCTAAATGAGTTAAAATAATAATCAAAACCCAAAATAAGTTCATATTAAGTAAAATATTCATATATGTTTATTATAAAGTACAAAAATGGCTTCGTGATTTTAAACTATGTAAATATAGCATTATTATGCTATATAAATATTTAAATATAGCATTATTTCACATCGTACATAAATTGTATTTCATTAACATGCAAATATATACACTTCTATACATTTGAATTTTTTCAAACAAAAGGGTTTGTTACAGGAAAGAAGGCGTGTGTTTTGATTTAAATAACAAAATAATTCTAATACCATTTTCTTTTCTAATACCATTTTCTTATAAATCATGAGATGAAATTATTGATTAACAAATAAATTAGAAAAATATCTGTATACTACAATAGTTAGAAAAATCCAATTTTGTTCTTTATTAATAATTCATTAAAATTAATTTCATAAATTATCTACTATTAATTTATCATGTTGAGTTATTGAAATCATTCGAGTATGCTGTTACAAAAGCAAAATAAAATAGGTTTAATTATTTTTATATTTATATAAGATATTCACCCATTTTTACATAAAGAATTATGTGTGTTGATAGCTATGTAATAATAACTCTCTTTTATATACATTTATATTAGGGAAGTTATATATGATTCAGTTGATCAAAAATATTTGTCAAACAAGTTATAGAGTATAACCCATTGTCTCATAACATGGGGGAGAAATTTTTTAGATAAAAAGGGCACTATAAATTACTCTAAGTAAAATATATGTATTCAATGGAATAATTTTGAATATTGATTTATCAATCATATATTTTCGTATTTCTGTTTTAAAAATTAATTACTAGTAAATAAAATATTGCTTCTTTTACTAGTACTGAATATTTGAGAATAAACAACAAATTATATATATAGCATTCGAAGGAGACATAATACCGTATTGATCCTCCTTTGAAACTGAATTAAAGTTTTCATAATAACATTTATTTATAAACATAAATCAATAAATTATTTTATCTTTTAATAGTATTCAATTAACGCACCCAATAATGCAAATATTACCCCAGCATTTTGTAACATTCCTTTACAAAGAGCAATAAATCAATTAATTATACCCTTAACTTTGAAGATTAAGAATTGAAGCGCATGTAATGTTTATCTCTAAAGTAAAGATGGTATTTTAATTTATTAAACGTCAATCCATTTATTATATACTTTATACATAATAGTATATAATCATAATTTTATATAAAGATAAATATCCGGAATCTAGAATATTATTAATTGAAAACATATATATTGCATAAAATACATATACGCTAATTTAGTTAATATTAAAAAGTTAATAGGTTGCATTAGATTTAGTATAATGTAACGTTTTTAGCTAATAATAGATAAGATAAGTAAAATATATTGAATAAACTACGAGTTGATTTTTGGTTTTATTTCATAAGTTATTAAGCGATGACACTCAAATCTTAAGCCAATTTTTTTATAAAATTTGCTATATTAATTTTAAATTTAGAAGCAAAAGCTTTAAGAAAAAAGAAAATGGACATCCTAATATATATTTTTGCAATATAATTAGCTGTTAGACGGAATTTTCAATCACTTCATTCGAGTGATAATCAATTTTGTGATTTGAATGCGACACTTTTCTTAAATACCCAATGAATGCACAATTGTGACCATAAATGGATGATGGCCAAGTATGATATTTTAAAACTTTAATTGCAAGAGTGTAAAAAACAAGAATGAAGGAAGAAAGTAAAAGGCGAGCAAATACACACACGGAAGGATTAAAAGTAATAATAAAAATCTTTTCTCAGAATTCGAAGACACCATAACTGTAACCGCCATGCTTCGATGGTCACTGTCTAATCTTTCTTTTAATCTGCTCACGCTGATTCATAAGACCTGCTATTTTCTAAATTTGAAAGTCTACACTTTTTATTGGATTTAAAATATATCTTTAGAGAAAATTATATGCATTAATTAAAAGCGTATGTATATACTTAGATAGCGGCAAGCAAATGATAAACTACACATGCAAAAAATTACATGCTTTGAACAGAAAATAAAACACCTTTTTTTCTGAGAATTACCATTTTAAAATTATAGGTTTATTCAAATATATCCCTCCTTTCATCACAAAAGTGGATCTTCATAACTATAGCTTTACTTCCACGATAAGGTCTTGGTAAATTTTGCTCAAGGTAAATTGATTTAATGAATAAAAATAGTAAAGAAATGTATAATTTAGACAGTGGTTTCGTTTCTTCTGGATTTCAACTATCAGTTGAGAGAAAAGAAATATTTTTGTCTTTTCAAAATATGCTTTCTTATTCAATGTTATCTAAAAAAATTATTTTACAAGACGTGATTCAGGCATTAATTCTCAGAAGCAATTTTTAAAGAAAACACAACTTTTCATAAAGAATAAAAATAAATCTTCAATAGATATTCTTTGTAAATTCTTACAAAAATTGTTATTCTGGAATTAAAAATTTTGAATTATATAAATATTGATAAATAAATTATTCTAAATGTGCCGATGTTGTTGTTTTCTTATTCCTCTTGATGTATCTCTGGGTTAGATATCATCTTGATCTATCTTTTTTAGTGTACAATTCCATCAATCTCCAGTAAACCATAAGCAAAAAGAGAACAAATTGCTGATGTAATAGGAGCAAATTTGTTTTCGGTTAATTTATCAATACTTAAAGTGCATTTAGTTATAATATATTTTAATAAAAAGTAGGGGGGTTATAATGGATTCTAAATTTAATAAAGTCACCTGTTATTTTAATTATATTTTACTTTCTAGATAATAAAACTTTTTACTTAATGCAAATTTTTGCAAGCTAAATAAGAATGTGAAGTAATATTTGTATATTCACATCAATCTCAAAAGTAAATTCATTCTTAGGTATCCAATGAGAATTGAGAATAATTATATATAATCTAATATATAACATTATTCAATATCTTATTAATTTTAAAAATATCAATTATTTCCACCACTAGTTACAGGAGATATTAATAACAGTAAATTATCTGGAATGAGTACAGTAATTATATGCCTAACACAGACTTAGAGCACGTTAATTATGCCATATGCTTTGGTCACTTACATTAAACGCATATAATCACTTGAGGGAAATAAAGAATTTGAAATCAATTTGTCATTGCAATTACTTTTGCGAATCAGTTTTTATCTGTTTTTCTAGAGCTCTTTATTAGAAAATATGAATTGAAGCATGAAAGGTAAACCTATGTAAAGTGAATTCAAATACAATGTCAAATAAGAAACAAATTTAATGAAGCAATTTATTTAAAAACACGGAAAGAGCAAAGTTTCTGCCCAAGCTGCTCTTGTACAGTTTGAGCTGAACAAGAGCAGCTTGGGCTGACATGAAAAATACATTGCTGATTACTTTATCTGATACATATAATTCTAATTTCATTGCTTTAAATGTGGTAGATCAGTTAGTAGAGGCATGGGAATTTTTTTTAGGTATCCTGTATTATGTATATAAGACTCTTTATCCACTAAAAATTCCCCAAAAATGATTGATTGTCTTAAAACAGCATTCCATTAATCTATTCACTCTATGATATAAAAATGTGTACTTTATTAAGGAAACTGGAAGAATTGCAAAATTTCTTATATTAATTTTGAAAAATTTCATTATTATAAATCATTTTAAATTAATATAATTAGGAATTGAGGTTTTTAACTTATCACTATATTTTATAAAAATAAATTTTCAAATACTTCATAAAATAATTTTACAATTATTTTCAGAAATTTTCAAATAAAATTCATACATACTAAAGCATTTTGTTATTTAACAATATATAATTTTGACATGTGTTTTTAAGAAAAATAGTTCATTCTTTTCTTACATTTTGTTTCCTGAAAATAAATATTTATTATTGTTATTATTATTATTATTATTACATTGATTTAAAATAATGTCTAGGCAGGAATATATTTGAGAAAAATTGTTATCATCAAAAATTTCAGCTATTACTTTCGGAAAACTAAATTATAAAACTGTTATTTTTCAGTATATGATAATATTTTCAAGACAAGTAAATGTATTCTAAACTGTTATCATCATACTCTTACATTATAAGCTGTTATCTGATATTTTTTTAAATTTTATTACTAAATAGTAGAACTATTGGAGTAGCTAATTAAGTAAATTTTCATTTTATTTATTTAAAATTTTATTAAAAATTATGAATATAAGTGTTTGAAATTAAGTCATTGTAATATTTTACTGGACAGGAGTAACCAACAGAAAATGAAATTTAACAGGATTCTATTTAAACGAGGTATAAAGTTTCAACAAAAACACATGTAAAACTTTTAATGCGATAAGAAAATTCTGCAATTTAAAATAATAATTATTATTTTCAATACACTTCAAAGTAATAAATTCTTCATAAACTTATATTGTTAAAATAAAAAAAAATATTTATATAAATGAAATGGCTCATTAAGCCACACTCACGACAAAGTATTTTAAATTGATATTTAACTTTAGCTAGTGAAATAGAATAATCAGTTAAAAACTAGGAAAAATCAAACAAAATGAAATGGCAATAATGAAACAAACGAAATAAAATTCATTGCACTATTAATTGTCTTTCCATCAGATTGCTCTTCCAGGTTAAAGTTCACAAATATCCAGTTTCAAAAATGTTTTACCAAAAAAGAACAGGTTGTCAAGTTTAATTGTTTATAAATTTAAAAAAATAGTACTTTAGTGAATGTAGTTTTATAAAATTTTCTATGCATTTGTCATATGAAGAGGGTTTTAAATTTTAAATTTTATTTATTATTTTATCTTTTTTTTAATTGTTACCCAATACCAAATTTAAATATTGTTTTATAAGCAAATTAATCTAATGTTTTTATTCAATTTACAATGCAATTTCGGGGAATTTTTATTGCTGTAGCTATTAACGTTATTAATAATTATTACTTAAACTAATACCTTTTCTAATTTACCAAAAAAATTTAAATGAAAACTTCATCAAAATATTAAAAAAAAAAACAGATGAAAATATTATTTGAAAAATAAATATAACATTAAAATAATTTAACTAATGTTAACTAAACTAATTTTGCAAATTTTGAGGAAATTAATTAAATTTTGAAGACATTTTACTATCAAAATAGAATGTATTGTTTTAATTAAATATCATATATTAATTTAGAAGAAATGATTTAAATTCTTGATTATTCATTTATAATATTTAAGCGAATTTTCGTCAATATGATCATAATTAAAATTTTAATTTTCCTCAAAGATTGAAATGTTAATAACAGTAGTATTTAATAACTTCAAACCGTTGTGATTCTCCACTAAATTTAGGAGTCACGTTAATATTAAGCAGCACATTGAAAATAAATTATATATTTTTAGTACTACTGTTTTTAAAAAATGAATAATTTTTAGTTTCATTTAAATGTGAATATTCTATGCAGATGCAATGGGAATTATTAATACTAATTATAATACAAGTATTATAAATAATATATATATATATATATATATATATATATATATATGATAAATTTTCGCTGACTTGTGTGTTATATATATGTTTATAAATTTAACAAAAAAGCAAAAAAGTCAGCGAATATTCACTCTAGGTTGCAATCGGTAAAATATTCTTCATTGTATAAAAATTTTATCTGCTATCTATTCTTAATTCATTTAACAAACTATAAGTGATTTCAGCGAAAATATTAGAAAAACTTACACAAGATAGGTATTTTTTAGTGACACGAAAAATAATGAATATAAGATATTGTATGCAGATAATTTCTTTTTTGCCCCAGCATTTCTATTTGATATTTGTTATTACTTATCACAATCATTTTAATTACTAAAGTTTATTAAATTGAAATTATGTATCCAGTTTCAAATATTTGTATACGTAGTTTGTAATGAAAATGTAACAAAATTTTCTGACGTATCCCATCATATGATAAGTATGCATCGGCTATTTATATTGCATGCATTCTAAAATATAAATTTAGAATTATAAGCCGATTAAGAACGTAATAAACTTAAATATATACATTCCGATATAACATATAACCGTCCATTTATTTTATTTTTTATATCATAATATCAAAAACGTTTCTTGAACACATACGACATTGAATATGGTGTGATAAATCTAATTCCTCCTCGTTGGGTTTGCAAAACATGCCTGGCTATAACACCCCAAAGAGTACTTTACGCCCGGAACGCGGCCCTTGAGATTAATTATCGATATTAGCCAAAATCCTCGCGCATTCTGCGGTTTGCCACGTGCGCCCCCGCAAACTGAATAAATGGAAACGAATCAGTCACTGATCTGGGAGATAGGTATGCCACGCTAATCACCGCAGCACTTATTTGGGAATTCTAATCATCCTGCAGATCTCTAGCACCAAAGCAGACATCAATTGTCTCGTCGCATTAACATCAAAAGCCCAGGAGGGTTGCTTTATTTTATTCCTGCCAGAAACAATCGAATTATCTTTGTTCTTTGCAGATTGCCTCGATGCAATGTTGCATTTAGTTCAGAATAACCGTTTTAGATACTTCCCTCTACCTAATTTGATTCGCTTACTTAAAAAATAAAAACAAAGTTGCCTAAGTGGAAAAGTTTATATTAATTGTTTTGAGCAAACACTCACCTTGTTATGTTGAATGTATAATTATCTGTAGTATACCTAATAAAATAAAAGTTCCAATTCATTTGCTTTTGTTAAAGTCTTTTAATCAACTTTATTCAAATATAGAACTAATTTTTACCTAGGAATTCATCATGGAAGCTATTATGAAGCTTGTTTTAGTCAATTTCCCTTATTTAATAGTTTCATAAAAACTTTCTACGCAAACAATTTATAATATATATTATTTAAGAGAAAATCTTGTTTTCAAATGTGAATTTAAGGATTAAATATTTTACCAATATTTTATATTAAATTTTTTACTCTTATAAAACAAAATTTTAAATACAGAATATTTTCTACATTATTGCACATATTGTGCAATAAAATATTTACAAAATCTATATAATTTTAAAATATGTCTTTTTTATTTCAAAATTAAAAAATTTCCCACCTCTATATTTACATTTGAATCGCAGTTTTGTAAAAAAATGTCAAACGGTTCCATTTCAAGATTAGAATTTTGATTTTGAAAACAATTGGAATGAAAAAAATGAAATGTTATACACAAAATGATAAATAACTATATATGTTGCTCTATTAATAATATTAATAAAATACAAAATATTTCTATTTTTCAGGGGGAGGGAAAGTAATAAGTAAAATGAAATACATTTTCTTAAGCATTTAATTTAAAAAAGCAATAATATTTTCAATGTTAAACATTTATCCGCAGATATTTTTTATTAGAAATTTGATGTCATTTAATATATTAGAATTAAGGAACACACAAATTTTGAAGATATTTAAAACTGAATATATTTACAATGACAGATTATTAAGAAATAAATAAAAAATTTTATTATTTGTTGAACATGTAACTAGTTGATTTATCTAATTATTATCAAATTGCTAAAGCACAAATCATATTCAAGTCATTCATAACTTTGTATTTCCTCTTAAGAAAACAATATCCTTATTTTTGTGCATTATTCATAAATGCAGATGTGGAAGCTATTTTTAATATAAGTGCTAAGAAACTGCATTTATTTCTCCTTATCAATAATATTAATTTTTTATTGAAATATATTTTTCCAGATTTACCTAATGGAAAACTGGATTTAAAAAATGGAAAATGTCATTACTTTTTTATGTATATATATTTTTTTTGTACTTTTCCTATTATCCTTGTTTAAAAATGATGAACATTTTATTCTTAAAAATAATTCTAATAAAATTTAATCAAAGAATCTCATTTTGTTTTTTGTCTTAATGAAGGAAAGTGTCTTAACCAAAAACAAATAAACTTCTCTTCAAGACCACTTTTACTTAAAGTTTTTTTTTTTTTTTTTTTTTTTAAAAACGACTTTATTTTGAAGTGAAATAAAAACATACCATTCACATTCAGCGGAAATGTCAACAAATGATAGAGTATTTAATTCAAATTTATTTACTTTAATTGTTGAGGCATGAAATTAAAACATACTTAACCATACCAATAAAAAATAACTGAAAAATTGCTTCAATTTTTTCTGATATTGTTTTATTGTATACATACTTATATTAATTACTTTTTTAGTCTACATTTTATGCATAAAAAAGAAACATGTATTATTTACTATGTATATTTTTTTATGTATGATTCTTAAATACATGCTGCTATTGACTATTTTGAAATTAATTCATTAAATTCAAAATAAACTGTTGATAAAAATGTATACTAAAAACTATTTTTATGTTCAAAATAAATTTTAATCGATTAGTTTGGCGTAAAAAATAAAACTTAATTTTCGTTTGTAATAATCAGGTAATTTAAGTTTTTTGTATTAAAAAATCAAAATTTATTTCTTTTTTTAAAACTTTGTGTTTTATTTATTTTTAGTTTGGTTGTTATAAAAACTAAAATTTTACTATAATCATTATAAAAATGCTTTTCTACATAAATTTTATTTACAACTATTTTTATTTCCATGTAAACAGTGCTTCAAAAAAGATAATTTTCAGATTAGTTTTTTTTTAAATTTCTTGTGACAATATTCTCAATATTTTTTTTTCTTCTAAATATTAAAAATAATGTTTACAAATCATTTCCATAGATAACATAAAATCATATATGCCTAACAATTTCGTTTAAAAATTCTTTTTGTTTCTTATGATTATAAGTTGTTGGCAATAGTTTAAAATCCTATTATTGTGTGTGTGTAATCTAATATTTCTTAGTAATTAAAATGTTTGCGTATTAATGATAATAGACAAAAGTATATTATATGTATAATTATTTTTATAAATTATATGTTGCAACAATTTCTATAATGCACTTATAGCAAATTAATTCATAATTTTAAATTCAGTGCTTTTTGGTACTAATAAATAAACAAAACTTTTCAAAAAATTATCATAATTTTTTTTTAATTAATCCTTAAATTATTGCTGAAATTGTTATTTTAGTTATTTAAATTATGATCTCAAAAATCAATCTTTAGGATCTTTTGGAAGTTTGATTTTAAACACTCAAAATATAAATCCTTTTAAAGATTTTTATATAAGAATAATTTATTTTTATCTAATGTATATATCAATTTTTATACAAAAGATGTGATAATTTCAATTCATTGTAACGAGTTGTTCAAATATATTCTTGGTGATAACAGAACACTGATGTCCTCCATATAAAGATCATATACAAAGTAGATTACAAGCTAAAGTTAAAGTCATAGGTGATAATCACACACGCCCACAATGTATGTATCCTGATCACAATTTTGTGCACTTGGCAAAAGTCAGAGACATTGAATTGACTATAATGGAATATATCTGAGAAACCTACTGGTATTTATTCCATGCTCTGATACCATCTGTACAAAGTTTGTTTAGATATTGTGACCACCTGTGACTGAAAATAGCTGCAAAACTAGGCTGAAATTGTAGCTGTTGTCGCACCAATGTACTCCCCTGAAATTAGCCCATAGTTTATCTCTATTAGTTCGAGGAAGTAGCGGGATGGGGGTCTTCCTAATTTAATTTAAAAGCAGGGATCAAGCAGATGGTAACCTTATAATTGACCTGATTCTCCCAGAGGTATTATTTTACTTGAAGGCATTGCAACCAAGATATATTTAACGTGCCCCTGTCACTTTTAATGAAAAAGTCCGATCTTCGGTTAAGCCGGGATTCAAAATCACTACCTTACTATAAAGATACTCTATCCAACTAGGCCACCGCGGCTTAAAGGTCTGAAATTAGTCAGTATTCACTTTTTTTGCAGGAATCACTAAATACAAGTCCATTTTCAACGTTGTTACTCTGAAACGATCCTCATTGAATATCCACCAACGTATGAACACTCTTGGAGCTGTTGCCATAGACTATAAATGGCACCCTGTGTTGTATTTTACTATAAATCGTTTGAGTTTTATGTTTTTCCAAATTAATACTTCACTTTGAGTGATTGGCAACGTTTTGTTATGTTTTTAGAATACGGATGAAAATAAAATAAATAATGTTTGTGTGTTAGAACGTTCTAATGTCATTTTTTAATATAAAATAGTTATGAAGAGACAAAATTGGTTAAATTTAGTCATATCTAACAGTTTGGTGACCTGGGCGTGATGTCATTGTAATTGTAAACGTTTTTTGTTTTGAATTGAAACCTTTTTTGACATTCATATCGAAAGTGCGCGACATGATGGATGTTCAGGCTCACGTTAAGAAGCGAACACCGATTCGTACATCATTTACCAAATTGTACAAAAGTATCAAGACACTTTTCGATGATGAAAACGTAAAGGTAGAAGATATTCAAATAAAATGTAATTCATTAGAACGAGTATTTAACGATATGCATGACATTGATGAAATTATTTTGGAAATGTTGTTAAAAGAAGATTCGGAACAAATGAAATACGTAGACGAATTTGAAAACGTTGAAGAATATATACAAAAGTTTGACGAAATTAGAAGCCGTTTACAATTCTTAAAAGATAAATTGTTTTCAAATAGAAATACTTCAGGTATTGTAAATATTGAAAAGACTAAATTAAAATTACCAAAGATAGAATTAATGAGATTTGGCGGTGAGATCAAAGATTGGTTAATGTTTTGGAGCCAATTTAAAAGAATTCATGATGATCCAAATATGGAATTAGAAGACAAATTCCAGTATCTTATTCAATGTATGATTCCTGGTACTAGGTCAAAAGAAGTAATAGATAGTTACCCACCTACAGCAGAAAATTATAATAAAGCCATTGAGAGTTTGAAAAATAGGTTTGGAAGAGAAGAGCTGCTTATTGAATATTATGTTAGTGAACTTTTAGGACTTGTGATTAAAAATGCTGCAAATAACAAATCTAAATTAAACATCATTAATTTGTATGATAAATTAGAATCTTATTTGAGATCCTTAGAATCAATAGGAATGACATCCGACAAGTACGCTGCAATGTTATTTCCTTTGGTGGAATCTTGTATACCGGAAGATGTTCTTCGAATTTGGTTAAGAAATCCTAACCTTAATGAAGAAGACAAATCCTATAGTAAGAAATTGAATAATTTACTGTCTTTTTTAAGAGCTGAGGTAGAAGGAGAAGAAAGAATTTCATTAGCTAAAACAGGAATAAAACACAATGAATAGATTTTGAAGAAACACAGACCTATCGAAACAGAATTGACTCAGCCAACTGCCAATGATTTATTTGTCGGTAATAAAGATGATCACAAAGTATTATGTGCATTTTGCGGAAAGTCCCATTTAAGCAAAGACTGTTTCTATGGACAAAAAATGTCACTTGAAGAAAGAATGGATATTTTAAAATCCAAAAAATGTTGTTATGCATGTTTGAAGATCGGGCATAGAGCCAAGTCCTGCCGCTGCAAAATACAATGCATATGTTGCGGTAAGAAACATTATATTATTATGTGCCCGGATTTTAAGCTTACGAAAATAAAAAATCAAGAAAAAGCTGTAGAAGCAGAAAGTAGTTCTATATCCAATTTGTGTCAAACTAAAGAAGTATTGCTGCAAACGTTGATAGTGACCATTGCATATCAAGGAAAAAGGTGTAATGTCAGAGCCCTTATTGATCAGGGTTCTCAGCGATCCTACGTTCTAAAGAAAGTTGTTGATGAAATGGGCGTATTGCCGAGCAAACAAGAAGTTTTGACACATATTGTATTCGGAGGAAAGGTTTCTAAAAATGAGCACAGGTGCTATGACATGAAACTTATGAACATCAATAGTGAATTTTCTTGCAACATTCAAGTTCTAGATCAGCCTACCATTTGTGGAACTATTCCTTGCGTCAAAAATGGAACAATAATTGCGGAATTATTGGAAAATAATATTTTCTTGACTGACGTTGGAGAAAAAGACACAGAAATGGAATTGCTAATTGGGGCTGATCATGCAGGTGCTTTGTACACAGGAAAAATAATAGATCTCAAAAGCGGTCTTGTTGCAATGGAAACGCGACTTGGTTGGGTTGTAATGGGAAAAGTGAAAACCAACCACAAAGCTTCCACAGCCACTTCACTTCTACACCAGAGTAGCAATATTAGGGACTTATGGAATTTAGAGTCTATAGGTATTCAAGATCCTTATGAGCCACAAAACAAACTAGAACTAGAGAATGCTGTGAGAGAAAATCTTATAAAGACAATGACGGTTGAAGATGATAGATATGAGGTAAAACTTCCTTGGAAATGTAAAGATTATCTGCAAGATAACAGAATTCTGTGTGAGAAAAGGTTAGAAAAGACTACAGAAAAATTACTTGCACGAAATAGATATGAAGCTTACAATGCAGTTCTAGAAGAATGGCTGCGAGAAGACATAATAAAAGTAGTACCCCCTGAAGAATTGACTAAACCGTCTTGTTACCTGCCACATAGAGGAGTCTTCAAAGAAGGAAACCATGTAACCACCAAAGTTAGACCAGTTTTTGACGCGTCAAGTAAAGTGAAAGGCCATTGTTCACTAAACGAAGCCTTAGAAAAAGGGCCAAACAACCTTGAGCTCATACCCAATATTTTATTGAAATTCAGGGAAAATAAAATAGGAGTTGTCTCTGATATAAAGAAGGCATTTTTGCAAATCTCAGTCTGTCCAGAAGATAGAAATTTTCTTAGATTTCTGTGGTGGAGAGATGTCTCTAAGAAGACTATTGAAGTTTTGAGACATAATAGAGTAGTTTTCGGGGTTACAAGCTCTCCTTTCATACTGGGAGCAGTGATACAGAATCATTTAGACAATGCAGCTCCTGAGGTAAAAGAAATAGCACAGAAATTAAAGAAATCATTTTACGAGGACAATTGCGTAACTTCAGTAAAATCTAAGCAAAAATTTCAAGAGTTTGTTGAAACATCTACAAAGTTAATGGCTGAAGCAAAAATGGAATTAAGAGGTTGGGAGTCAAACAGCTTAGAAGAACTAGAAAAGGAAGGTGAAATAACGTCGGTTTTGGGACTGTTCTGGGACAAAAGAGAAGATACTTTGTTTTGCAAAGTTAATATTTCGGAACTAAAAGGGTCTTTGACTAGGCGTACATTACTTTCAGTGGCCCAAAAGATTTTTGACCCAATAGGATTTACGAGCCCAGTTACATTATATCCTAAATTATTGTTGCAAGAAAGTTGGAAAGCAAAATTAAGTTGGGACTCTAATTTGTCTTAAGAAGTCTGTGTCAAATTCTTGAATTGGTTCAAAGACCTACACCTCTTGGAACATCTAAAAATCCCTAGACGTATAATAATTGAAGAGCCGACATCAGTTTCCTTGCATAAATTTTGTGACGCTTCTGGACTCTCTTATGCAGCGGTAGTCTACATGAGAAGTGTAAAGCAGGGAAATATTTATGTGCAATTGATAATGGCTAAATCAAGAGTTTCACCATTAAAGAAGATGTCTATTCCTAGATTAGAATTGATGGCTTGTACTATTGGAGTAAGAATTACGGATTTCGTGAAGAAAGCTTTGGACTTGAAAGATGTTAAAGAATATTTTTGGACTGACTCTGCCACAGCGTTACATTGGATTTGTCATGAAGAACCATGGGGAGTTTTTGTACAAAATCGAGTGAAAGAAATACGAAATCTCTCAAGTATAGAAGATTGGCGACACATTCAAAGGTTACAGAATCCCGCAGATTTGCCTTCAAGAGGTTGTTCTGTTGAAAAATTGATTAACTCCCATTGGTGGGAGGGACCGGAATGGTTGTCTAAAGTGGAACGGGAGTGGCCTAAATCCAATGTACAAAGTAATGAAGAAGCAATTCAGGAAAAGATTAAGATTACACTTGTAGTTAATGACCCCCCCCCCCCGACAGAAAATGGTTTTTACGATACTTTTCCAGCTACAAGAAAATTCTAAGAATGGTTGCATGGGCAAAAAGATTTATTTCTAACTGTAAAATATATCAGCAAGAACGCTTAAAGGGTGAATTATCAGTAGAAGAAATAAATGTAGCCGAAAAGATCCTGGTGAAAATTGTACAAAAAGTACATTTCACAACTGAATATCTAAGAAGTCTAAAAAACATCAACTTTGTAGAAGATAGTGAAGGAATTATAAAAGTCAAAACAAAATTGACTGAGCGGAAAGATTTCGAGAATTTCAAAACTCCGATTTTGTTACCAAGCAAGAGCAAATTAGTTGAACTTTTGATATATGAAAATCACGTAAATCTGTTGCATTGTGGTATGAATAATTTACTCCTGGACTTAAGAGAAAGTTTTTGGATTATAAGCGCTAGGAAGACTGTCCGTAAAATTATATCCAGATGCATTCGCTGCAAGAGACATAGTTCCAAGAGCATAGAGACTGTGCCAGTATCAGTGCCAGAAGATCGGATTAAAGATTCCTCTGTGTTCGAGGTAGTTGGAGTTGATCTAGCAGGCCCTTTGTCACTAAGAGGCTGGACTAAGAGCTGGATTGTTATTTACACGTGCGCAGTCTTTAGGGCTGTCCATTTACAACTGGTTCAGTCTCTCTCTACAAAATCTTTTTTATTGTGTTTCAGAAGATTCATCGCGAGGCGTGGGCGGTGCAAACAAATTGCTTAAGTCTATATATTGAGAAGTCGTCCAAAGAGAGGTGCATATGAAGAGAATAGTCTGGAAGTTCAATCCACCCACAGCAGCCTGGTGGGGTGGCTTTTGGGAACGCTTGATACAAATGCTGAAGAAATTATTAAGACGAGTTTTAGGCACCGCATGCATCTCTTATGAAGAAATGATTACTTTACTGTATGACTGTGAATCGATCATTAATTCTCGGCCTTTAACTTACATTTCCGAAAATGATCAAGAATTAAATCCTTTGACTCCAGCTATGTTTTTACAGGATATGCAGACGGTGGGAGTTCCCGATTTAGACCATCTAGATATGGTTGATATCACCCGAAGATTTCGTTACCAGCAAAAGTTAAGAGAAGAATTGCGAAAACGATTTCGTTCTGAATATCTCGGACAATTGATTTTAGCAAAGTCTAATAAAAGTTGCAAAGAGTTAAAATTGAATAATATTGTCTTAGTGGAAGATGACAACAAGAAAAGAGTTTTTTGGCCACTAGGACGTGTCATAGCTATGTATCCAGGAAAAGATGGTATTACTAGAGTATTGAAAATAAAAACTGTTTCTGGAGAATTACTTCGCCCAGTACAACGTGTTTACGATTCAGTTGAAGAGGTTCAAGAAACGATAAACCAACTAAGAGATAAAAAATAAGGTTCAGAGTTGTGCTGTGCCAAAGAAAACAACTAGGAGCGGAAGAACTGTACAATTGCCATCAAAGCTACAGGACTTTGAACTTTCTTAAATAACCTTTCTAAACTTTTGGACTTTAATTCTTGGTTCTTGAGTAGTTATTTAGTTTTATGTATTTTATGTTTAGAAAAGAGATTTTACAATGCATATTTATGTTAAAGAGTGTTCCTGCTTTTTTGATGTTCATCAAAAAAGGTGGGATGATGTTGTATTTTACTATAAATCGTTTGAGTTTTATGTTTTTCTAAATTAATACTTCACTTTGAGTGATTGGCAACGTTTTGTTTTGTTTTTAGAATACGGATGAAAATAAAATAAATAATGTTTGTGTGTTAGAACGTTCTAATGTCATTTTTTAATATAAAATAGTTATGAAGAGACAAAATTGGTTAAATTTAGTCATATCTAACACCCTGCATGATTACGAATTTCTCGGATTCTGCCTTCTTCGAACAACCATATTCCAAGTACTCCCTAATTACATGCGTTTTCTGTGTCATAGTTATTTGCTTATGGCACATGAAAACAAACAATGATGTTAATTTGGTCATGAGGTTTCTCCGAAGAACAATAACAAAAGAGAATAAGATTGTTCAAAACAAATCAGACAATTCATTTGGTACAGAAATACAAATTAGATAATTAACAACATATCACATACAGTAAATATGATTTCATATAAGTTCTATTTTTTCCAATCACTTGGTTATGAAGAGGAAATATTGAGATATATTCCTTTTAAGGTAGTCCAACTACATTTTTATTTAATTCATTTATCAAATACCATATGAGTATTAAATTTCCTTTCAATGCCCATGACTGACTACCAATTTTTTTTTTTTTTTTTTTTTTTTTTTTTTTACTTTATTTGAAACAATATTCTTGCATCAAATTGGTCTAATTGCAGTTGATATATTGTAAAGTAAAACACATTGTTTACCTAACTAGAATTATTAGCATTAGCTAGGAAGAATTAAATTAAATACTTTACATAACTGAGTACTTTATTAATACGTTTAAGAAGGGTTCTCAACTAATACAGATAAAATTATTGAGTTGTACGCAAAGTTTGATATTTTCTTTGTGCAATATTGTTTTCAAAGTTGTTATTTAAGTGAAAAGAAAAATTACCTATGTTTGTATTATTACATGCTTATTTAATCGATTTAATTTCTGTTTATACAAACTATTTAACTTCCAAACATATTATTTTTACTTTAAATTATTAAACTCCTAAAATACTTATTATACACTGTTATCCATAAAGAAATACAAAACCATAAAATAAGGATGCTAATCAACCAAAATTTATATGATTCATTTGCAATGTATGCAAATCATGAATCTTGCAGTGCATACACACATCACACGTAAAAAACATTGAGTATCTTTGAAATAAATATCTGAGATTTATCTTAGAAGAATAGTAGCCTATAATCATTCTGGGATTAGGCAAAGAAGCGAGGATGTTGAACAAGTTCAAATATTTGTTTCTGATGCGTATATGAAATTTCTAGAGGGAGAGACAGTAGATTTGATGCAGACCACCTGGTTGCATCACTGAGCCATATCCATCATTGCGCATGACAATGACGGATAACTCAGCCATATCAGAACATTAAAATAACATATTCAATCTGTTGCACATTATTCAGCGTCCAATTGTGCCAATCTACATTGTTTACAGTTATATTAAACATATGGAAGGTATTCAATGTTTCATTTATACTTGATTTCAAAGATTATAGGTGTTTGCCCCCCTCCCCAATGGTGCGATGAATGATGAAATGGAATGACATTGCCATTATTAATGAATCCTTCTTCTGCCTGAAACACCACGAGCATAGTATTTGATGATGAAGTTATTGTGGTGAAAGACTATTGAACTGTTGCGTTATGTATCACCCCACTGGCCCTGCATGCCGTATCGCATAAGCCTGCATACCGGCCCTGCAAATCGTACGTTTGAGGTAGTAATGGATTTAATTCCCACATCTTTCTAGTACATATTTCTGGTATACCGAATAGCCTTTGTTACATCTCTGAGATGTTAGAGCCCTGTGGTCTTTTCACGGCATCAGCGCCTGTCACATTATTAATTAACAATCAAATAAGATTGTTTCCTTAGCCTTCCTGTTCTGCCAGTCTATCATTAATTGTAAGAGTATGGTTCATGCTTGCACAATAATTGGTCAGAGACAAACCAGCGATTACTGCTCCAGAACAACTATGTGGAAGCCGAATGCACTGCTAAAACTTCAGGATGCATCCAAAGTCTGTTTTATGCTGAGATGTTAGTAACTATTATAAATAACAATGGTGGTTCAATTAGATACTGATTTTGTTACCTATTATTCATGGTAAGCTGTAATTTAAATCATATAGCTTGCTGCCTACTAAATGAATTTTTTTCTGCTATCTCAGATTTTTTTCTTGTTGATACACTTTGGATAATCAGTAGTATTTAATATTGTTCTTTTCCGCCAAATCAATTTATTTATTCTGTTACTTAAAATAGGAAGTGAAAATTAAAAATACAACTTTTGTATTTGTCGCTTTCACAATACATGTTTATTTTTCGTAGAATATTTTATGTGTTGAGTTCTTGAAGCTAAAGATCGATTCATGAAATCCCAATCATTTAAAATAAATAATAAATCAATAAATCGACGATTTTTCTCAGTATCAAAAAAAAAATAGAGATTTAATCTTTCAATTTTTGAAAGATATAACAAACTAGAATTGTAATCAAAAATCTCAAATATGTAATACCTTAACATCCTTTTTTTAGAATTAACATCATTAATAAAAGTTTCAAAATTTGCTCAAATTTGAAATTCAGAGGTCTTATTGGCAGTATCTCTTAGAATATACTCATTGGGATTAATGCATACATATTTTTAGAATATGCTTAACAAACTGTTTAACTTAAAAAAATAAACAAAAACAAGAAAAATATTAAAAATTAAGTGCTTATTCATTTTGATTAAGTGTTCGATTTCTGTTTGTATGAAAAATGTTTTCTATTTTAAATCATATAATTTTTTGTTAAGTGTTTTGTCTCTCATTGATATTTCAAAAGAAAATTTAATTTTTTTTATATTTATATCATTGAAATTATATTTTTTATGATGGTTATGGTTTATCAATTTTATCAATAACAGCATATTACTTTTCGTTTTTGTAAGTAACCTAAGCTCGAAAAACAGATTGAAAAAAAAATATTTTGCATCAAACAAAACAAACTTTGCCATGTATTTGATTTATGAATTTTATATTAACAAATATGTTAATTTATATCTTTTGAAAGATAAATGTTTTACTTTGAATATTTTATGACAAAACTCTTTTAATTACAACTCTCTTTGATTAACATCCAGTTAATTGCTTATAATCATTATTTATGTCTTTATAAATAACTTTTTTAAAATAAATAATGAAAAAATAAATAAAAAAGATTAAAATTTCTTGAGAAATTCTCATATTAAGTTCATAGGAAGCTTTGCATGATGGGATATGTTTTGAAGAATACAAACTTAGGATATTGAACTCATCAGAAACGTTAATTAAGAAAGTTTGTCAGTGAAATGATTTATTATGCGTAAACAATTTTTTTAAAACTTTTTTTCTTCATTGCCAAAAGCAAAAAAGATTGATTTTTTTCTTGTAAATTTACATAATTTTAAATTGCCCTAATATGTTTTTATCAAGACACATTTTTAAATATTAAAATAAGTTTCTAAATATATCTCAATTTTGATAGTAACAAATCACTTTTAATATAATTTTGTTTCTGATATATGAAGTGAAAATATTTGTAAAGAATTTTGAAAACTAAAAAATATCTGATATATCATTATAAAATCTTATGATTTATATAATTTCATTTACAATGATATATAGCCAGACAATAAACTAAATTCATGTCATATATATAAATACATTTCTCATTATAATTCCTAAAACATCGAATGAATAATTACAATAATTAATTATTTTTAGTTCGAATATTACAAACTCGATATTGTGAATCTCTCTTATCTTATTTAAGTTAACTTAATCATACATGATCAGGATATAGTTTTATTTTCATAAATAAGCACATCTATAGTCAATAATAAAAATACTGAAAATTTTATTAGTCATACTTTTACATGAATCAAAATCTGTTACTATATAATTAACAGATAAATCATAATAATAAGTAAAATTAATAATTGAGATTTATCTGCAAATTATTTATTGTCAGTTTTTAAACTCCATGCAATAAATATTTTCACATTAACAATCATGGTTAATAAAGTTATTTATTTACGACTAACGCATGCAATAATTGTTTGTTACCTTAAACCATCAAATTTGTAAATTATATAATGATGGGTAACATAAACGACTTATTTTAATTTTCGCCTACTGAGATTACTTTATTTGTAAATATTTTTGTTACTTAAAATTATTAAAAATATTGTTATACAGTTAATTTCACAAACTGGCAGCGCAATCACTACTCCAAGAAACTGGTTTTTAGTTTAAAAATTTCAATTTCTTAAAGATGAGCAATTTAATACTCATTTTTAATTTATTCTCATGACATATTAAAATTCTTACTACGTGTTATATAATTATATATTTCATAACTATTATATTTCATAATTTCTTCTATTATTTAAAAAAAATCCTACGATGTAATGTCCGCTGTTTTTACCTAATAATTTTCGTCTGACACAAAAATTGAAACATAAAACTCATCTTAATGGAATAGGAAATTGAAATATTCATTAAAAGTTAAGTAATCATTTAAAAGATTTCTATTAAAAAATAAATTTCTAGATATAAAGTAATGTGCCGTAAAGTCACTGCATAAAGCACATAAAACTAAAACGTTTTTGAAAAATGGATTTTATTTAAAGCATGTAGTCACTATAAATTCAAAAAAGTTAGAAGATTAACTTTGCTTATTATCCTCAGCCAAAGTATTTTTACTACGCTGTCTAAAGATAACTAGAATATTCCTTCACGTTGTTAGCCTTTCATGGAAAATCTTTCATAATATTAAAATAGCGAATCCGATGAATAATATTTCTGACTGAGCTGTTCTAAGCTTCTTGAATTATTTTTCGTAAAACATAATTGAAGGTCGTCGTTTTATTTTCGCAAAGGATAATAATGATTTTATTTTTTTGACATGATAATAATTTTGAATTTTATATAATAGAAAAATTTTTATTTAATATGTTCAATAAGTATTTTACTTTAAGTCTTTTTTTAAATAAGAAAATCCTAAATTCTTTATACACAAATAGCTTCACTTTAATTTAAAATAAAAATATATTAAATGTATTTAAAAGAATTAAAAGTTTGAGTATGTTTGAGCTTGAAATAGAGGAATCAATTCTTATTTCAAAAAATGTGGGGACTTCGTGTATAAATAAAAATTAACTATAAGTTATTCTTCTAACAATGTAATTGGGTAGCTTTAATATATTAAACGGAATTTAACATTGTGAATAAGAAATTTTTTTCTTCGTCATTCTCTTGAATTTCAAGGTAGAATTAAGAATGAGTTATTTATTTTTATTAAGCATTATTATTAATAATTAAAAGAGTACATATGTTTTTTGTGCGTTAATTATTCTGCATGGATATAAAAATAAGAATAGAAATTCAATTTTGAATCACATTTTGCAGTTAACAATTGATTTCATCCAGATTTAATAATTATAGATGACTCAAAAGCCTACAGACTTCTATGCCTTAAATAATATATATATAAATCGATGATTATAATACTTCAATTGATAATTGATTGTACAAACTATTATGAATATCGTCTAGATTTTTTACTAATTCCTATGATTTTACTAATTCGTATGCAACTGAAGCCTAATAATCTTGACATTATATGTCTATATGTTAGATGCTTAATTTTTTATAGATGCAGTCTGTTTGCATCTCTCCATACAATGTCAATTCCCGCAAAGTAATTTTGCCACCTGTAACGAAAAAATCTTCGGTGAAGTCATTAGTCATGGCCATTAAGCAGTCGTGGGTGGCCATTTATTCGTAATAAGAGAAAACATCCTGTGATGGAAACATTCAAGTCCACCTTGAAAATAGAGTTCAAAGAATGCTCAATGAACTTGTCAGAGACGTTTTTCAAGTTCAAAGTCATTTTTTTTTGTTTTACTTTAATAAATAACTACATAAGATAGTTCTCAAAATTTACAAGATACATTTCCTAGTGATACAGTTGCAAGACTACACCATTTTTTTTAGATATCTAAAGAATTTGAGTAATTAATTACCATTATTTTATATATTATTTATTTGACTTAGAGAGAGAAAAACACTGATAATTAAACTAGATATTTAAGCTGCTCAAGAAATATATTGGGTTGAAAAGGTTTTGTCAGTTGATATTGACTTTTACTATTTTAACAATTCTAAACTGAAACTAATTATTTATACTCGAATTTTTTTAAACTCTTTACATAAAGGACCATAGGTATTTAAATACTGACGGTAGGCATTTTAAAGATATAAAGGTAAGCATGTTTTAAAAATCATTCAGCCCTTAAATGAATTTTAAAAAACTATTCCTAATTTTATTTATTAATTTAAGTCAATATTCTCGTGTGAATATTATTATTTTTTTATCAAAACCATAGGATTACTTTTTTTAGAAAAAAATATTTATATTATAGAGATATGACTAAAGTACTCACATAACATTGGAATTTTCAGTTGACCTGCAATAAGAAATAATTCACCTAATCCCCAACCATTCATTTTAATGTAATTTTTTGCATTCTAAAGCAATAAAATATGATTTACAAAATTAAAAGATATTACACTGATGTTTCAAAGCAATTTTTTCTTTAAGGAAAGTTAGCCTAGAGGAAACTAATTCAAGATTTAAAAAACAAAAAAAAAATTAAAAAGTAAATAAAAAATGAAAATAAAATAGCTCATTTTAAAAACATGTTTTTTTTTTTTTTTTTTTTTTTTTTTTTTTTTTTTTTTTTATAAATTATTTCCTTCAACAATGCTAGCTTGCAAAAAATAGTTCCCTTTTTGCAGTTTCTAGGAAAATGTCTTAAGTCATTTTTTTAAAAGCTCTTTTGATGGAGAATTCCAGATAATCTAATGTTACTCATTAAGTTATCCCTCCTTTTTTCTCTTATTTTTTTGTCTCATAATTGATCGATTCTCAGAATTTGGAATTCCAGATATTTTGAAGTTCCTCGTTAAATTATTCCACTTCATTCTTTTGTCACATAATTGTTTGAACGAATTTTCATCAAAAAGCTGGAATTATATTCAAAAAAATAATTTTTCTATTTTTAATAGTTTATTTATAATGTTTCTGCTCTTATTTTTTTAAAAAAATTAATCGTTATAACAATGATAATAGAACATTTCATTTGTAACAACGACGAAGTATTTCTGATTAATACATGTTTTAAGCAAATTCTATTTAAGAAAGCTTACACAGTTATTTAAAATAAAATCAGTTCTTGAATCGGAATGAGCTCACCAGAATGATCTGGCCATATTTTCGAAGTTAAGGTCTTTAGATGCTGTCAAATAAACCAGCAGGTAATCATCTACAATTTTCAGAAATCATTAAACCAAATAACATCTATAAGGTTGTGTATTCTAATTAAAAAAGTAGAATTATTCTGATACGAAAACTTAGAATCTCATCCCTATACATTGATCTCATTTACATATCTTTCAAAGATTTGAAAAATTCTGCTCCCTACCATCAAATTTGGCTTCAGTCTTTTGTTCATTAAATCAATGCAATGACTAGACTTATAAGATACTAAAAATAAAATAACAGATAATTATTTCTCTTCATATAAAAATGCATTGAACATTAATATTTAGAATTCACTGATGAAAGTTAAGGGAATCATTGGATTCATGATTCTCTTCATTTTCATCAATGAAGAGAATGACCATCGATTAATTCAATTCTTAATTCCTGTAATCTTTGCAATGCGCTAAAAAGGCTTTCTTGTCAAGAGAAAAAAAAACATTTTTAAAAGTGATCAAACATGCCAAGAAGCCATCAAAACAGTAACTCTAGAAATTTGGCTTTTTTTTGTCAGTATAATGAAATGAGACACCTCTGAATTTGAATCATGTCTAATTATCTCTCTTCAGTTTGGATAAATAAATATCTCCAGAGGATATTGTGAATCTTAAGTGAATTTATACAAACCATTTAAATTCGGCATTCTGAAATTGTTCTATATATTTGCTCAGGCCATTTAGGGCTACATTGAAATCCGAAATTAGGACTCATTATTTTTATTTAACCACTAATCACTTCATTTCAATTTAATTGATTAATTATTTTTATTATGTAAATTAGAAATCAATCTTATTTCTATCAAAAAATGTGAGATGTGCGAGGAATGAAACTGATACTCATGAAGCCTGTAACAGTTAGGTTAACAAAAGTGAATACGCCTAACTATTCTTCACACATCAAAATGTGTTACTTCAGTAATTTATGTTATAATCACTATTGGCAAATTCTTCCTAAATCATTTTTATCTATTGGTTAAACAATTTTTCTATTTTTAATATGTTACCGTATAACTATTTACGATTAAGTAGTAGGTTACCACAATTTTAAACATTCTTATGCTAGTTAGCAAATATTTATTAGCAAATAAAAAATATTATTTAGCAAAATTATTTGTATATGTGTTTATCATATTTAATTTAAAATTGTAAACACACATACAAATAATTTTGCTAAATTTTGATTACATTTTAATTATTATTAATAATAACAATATTTGAAATTAGTAACAACGCACATGCAAGTTGCTATTTTCTAATACAAAAATAAAATTATAAATTATTGCTTATAGATCGGCAATATTATTTGTTTGACATAGATCTTACCAATTTTTAAGAAATAAATTGTTTGTTGTTTATGAAATTGTAATATTTATATATAGGCTTTTATTTTAGCATGATATTTGTCAGAAAGTTTGAGATAAAAAATATTCTGATACATATTCAAGTATAAATTAAATATATTAAAAATATATCAAGAATAGTATAATATTTATTGTCATTAAAGTTAAAATTTTAAAATAGTATAAAAATATCGATATTTGATTTTTCTATTTTATTGTCCTAATGCAGAAAAAAGTATAACTAATAGGTTTTTATTTCTTTTAATACATAATTCAATTTTGGACATTCTTTACTTAATAGAACTACACAATGAGCTTTATTTACAACCTGAGGTAATCCATGAAGCATATTGAATTAATACATTAAAACATAATCTTGAAAACTTCTTTCAGTAAATA
>JAPDSC010160546.1:0-11702 GCA_026290005.1 Latrodectus geometricus
ATACTTTTCTTCCAATTTAGAAAATTGGGGGACTTGAGCTTCATAGAAGTTTCGGTGGCACTTTTTAATTTTATAAAATGTGTGGTACGCATTTACTTCTTTGATTTTTTTTTATTTTCCTTGAAAAGCACTAAGCAGTTTATCATCGATTACTTCAATTATCAAAACTTGGGAATTTCAATTAGATTGTTTTAAATTTATTTCAGTACGTGCATGATAATCTATTCACCATGACAGGTTTGCACAATCATACACTCTTTATAGACTGTGAATATCGCATGCCTAAATATACATCGAGTTCCATATTAGATCATAATGATGATACAACTCTAGGAATACTATTAGCTTCAGAATCTGAAATTTCGAATTTCACAGTGTTTTTTTACTTTATCAGGATATGTTTCTATTCCCAAACGACCTTCACAGTTAAACTCTGAATTTTTAAATGTTATTTCCAACAAGAATGACATAAAAGAAGTACGGCATACCACAATCAGCAAACTGATTATCACTAAAACAGATTATTATTAAATCGCAACATCAGTTTGTAGACTTGAGAATATATTGAATGTATCTGTAAGTCTACAAATATAAATTGAACAGTACAGTACGAATATCATTGTCCTGCCCATAACAGTGAACATAAATCAAGAAATATCTAGTGCTGTGAATTCAAAATAATGATCTGATTGTACCTCAAATCAGACATTTCAATAAAAAAGGATCATCAGAACTTTCAGAAACCATCTTGGTAAGAATGTACGGACATATAATTCCATCTGAAATTAAAAAGTTTTTATTTATAATAAATTTTAAGATTTCTGTAGTTAAAGTTTTTCAATGTGGTGTTTGCTTTAAATTTACTCATGCAACTAACAGCAACTGAAAGATACAATCAGCTTTATGCAGGCTTTCTGACTCAAACCACAATAGAGTTCCTTGTACTGCTAATGTTCCAGATTGCCTAAACTGCAACTGATCTTAGCATCCTGTTTTTTCATCTCATGGAGAAAAAAATCTTTTTTAATATTTAATTTTTAATATTTAAAAATATAAACCAACTATTTTTTATTAAAGGAAGAAGATGATTTAAAAATGTTTAAACCGAATTTACTGTTATTGACAAACCTAATCAACTACCAGAATTTAATGCGAAAATGAGTCCTATAGGCACCGCAATTCTTACTAAACATAAAGAGTCATTCGGTGAAAAAGTATAAGCTATTCAAGTCGAACAAGAAACTATTCTTATTACAAATTTTCTGAAATTCAAAGATCTTTTAACAAAATATTTATAATTTGAGGTCACTCATCTTCCTCTGATATAAAATTTGAAAAGCTTATAAAAACTAAAAAGACTATAAATAAGCTTTACTAACAGTAACAACTGTCATAAGTTGTCAAACTTTGTCCACCAGCCATAAGTTGTCAAACTTTAATAACAATATTTCTTACTTTTCTCATATTTCATGGAACTCCCGTAATGTTCTTAATAAATTCTTATACATGAAACTTCACTTTTTTAATCATGCATACATTATTGTAGTGCGAGAAACATGTGAAGAAAATTTGATGAGATACCTTTATTTAAGAAAATTATTTTTCCTTAGGATAAAGGTAATGGAAATGACGGTATTCTCTTAACAGTTAGTATATTCATTACAGGAAGTCAGGTTTTATTCACCATCTCTCTGATGGCAGAGAACTCTTAACTGCCACGATAACTGTGGCTACGACTAAAATATATATCATTAATGCTTATACTCCACCAGAGTCTGTTTGGAGTGGCACCATACCATATTCAAGGGATTAATCCACTTTATCTTTGGGTATTTTAATGTAAAACATATATAATTAGAAAGTTGTTCCAACTCAACAAGCACAAATGATTTTCTTGAATAGATTTGGGAAGAAAATTGCTACCTCCTGAATTCTGAAATTCCAACCAATTACGGTGCATATCATGAGCCTCACTCATTGATTTCCATTTGTATCACTAGAGATTTATCACATATATAATATTAATATTCATCTGAATTATTTGGATAATAATTATTTACTTTCTAAAACCTGTATAGCCATTGAAGGTATTGGTCATCATATGACGAGAAGAACACGAATCCTGTGATTGGATTTCTTTGCTTCCATCCATACTCAACATGAAATTTCATATCTATATAATCTCTACTTTATTGAACAATAAAACGATGTCAACATTAATACGTTTCATGAGTTTCACCGATTCCAGATTTAACGTCAAAATCTTATCTATCTGAAGATATCTCCGGACCTGAAAATACGTTTTTTCTATATTTCTAAACGCATATCTAATAAGTACATTTGGATGGTTAATAAAAGAACTATAGTGGAACTACATCAACTGCTCCGGAGAAATGTTCAACTCTTTTGGAGAAATGTTCAACTTATTAAAAAATCTCCAAAATAGAGTTACTGTCGCTACAATTTCAAATTTGAACTTGTATGATAATTCCCCAGGGATAGATTCTACTCTTCAAGCTAGTATGCTTACTGACTTTTATATTCATCCATAAAATTTCGAGGGTATTACATTGGATCTATGTATAAGTGAAGATTATTTTTACAGTGGACCATTTGGAGCACCTGAACTGCATGGAACTTTGGTAAAATCTAGGAACCCGTTTGTTGGTCTTGATAAGATATCTGCAAAAATTTTGAAAGGTAATTTTGCTACCAACCTAGATAACTAGATTACCTCCTCTCCCTGACCAATATAACATGCCTAATAGGTACTGTACCAAAAATAGGGAAATCTTCCTTTGTAATTTCAATTTTAAAATCGGGAAAATGTCCAATTTTGTGGCATTGTACCGTCCTATATCCTTGACTAATATTATGTGTAAATCAATGAAAAGAATTATTTTAATGACATCCATTGCCCATACATCCATTATGGCTTACTTAATTATAATCATCATGGACTCTTGCTGCATCGAAATTGTTATAGCATTTTATCAATCATCACATAATTTCAGCCAGATTCTTGTTTTGGTTGTAGTGGATATTTTCTAAGCCTGTGATTTAGTTTGGCCAGACGACCTTGTTATTTTCAAGTGAAAAAAATGGACTCTATTCATCAGACACCTCTTATAAGGAGGTTCAGCAGGGAAGTGTGTTTTCGCCGTTTATGCCAGACTTCTACGATATCCTTACCCTCGACATCAAATGCTTCATGAAAGCATATGTTATATTTCAAACGTACAAATCTGTTATTTTGGTTAAACATGAGCTGAAACTTACACTTGGAAAATTAAAAACCTGGTTTCAAGAGTGGAAGTTTTCTATAGACCCACAAATATATTCTATAATTAACATTTCTTCTAAACGAATACAACCTAATGTCAACTTATTTATCAACTATCATCCTATTTCATGAAATATTCTATTTTGGGATTGCATTTGTCGCATAATTCATACTTACGCAATCTGTTTAATAAAAAGCGAGTAGTGATATCAAAAACGTTGAATGCCTTAAAAGGAACTGTAGGAAATAGGTAATGGAAGTTAGTACTGCTCATCTTCTTCAAATCCTGAAGTCCATTTTTGTATACAGTCTATATTATGGATGTCACGTATATGCTTCAGCTTGCATTAGATCGAAAGTTATTTGAAACAGTATATCACAATGCACTTGTTGCAGGTCTTACTAAGTGTATTCCTATACTGACACTTCTACAAGAATTAAGGATAATTTATCTTCTCTCCAGGCATAAAACACTCCCCTTAAACTTTTAAATTCAGAAATTTAGCAAATAATTATTATCCTCTAGTACCTCAGTTTGGGAGATGTTGACTTACATTTAAGTTAACCGTAATCATCCTCTGTCCATCAAAACCAAAACGTGGCTTAATCATCAAGGAATTGATAAATGCATATTAAAATCTCCAACAAACTTATCTGACTTGTTAACAAAAATCTTTATTATTTCTTTGCCAAAAATATAATTCGTAAGCTATTTCATCAGATTTGTGAGTCTTCAAGTCAAGATGATATTTTTGCGGTTTTTTATTCATACTTCAAAACTGGGATCAAATACATGTATCACTTAAATAATTTTACAAATAATATATCAGTAACATGAAAAATTAGTTCAACAAATTCTAACTTCTTAGCCGAAGTTATGACACTATATATTGTAGTCTCTAAAATTTTTTTTCACATATTCTTTTTCTTGCATATTGCTCTTTCGGTTTATTCTTAAGACATCTTTCAACAATTATCCAACCACTTTGATAACAAATTCCGCAATCTATTTAAATATGTTTGTCAATATAGTTAGCTTATGTCCTTGGACATTCAGAGATTGCGGGCCATAAAATTGCTGACTCATTGGCCAAAACAGCAACTATGAATCAATATGCAAAAAATTTTCCCCTGAAGAACACAGCAGGTAAAATTTCCTTAAAAGAAGACTAGAACAATGAAAAAATTGCAAATATGTTGAAGCGTTTTCCCACATTCCATTTATTCAAATAACCATAGGCAATTAATGTAGTCACGACCATAAGACGTATGGCTGACAGAGCTACAAGAGGGTTCTTTTTTACCGATTTGGTTCTATTTAGATTTAATCACTTGCATACGGATCGCTGTCAATGTGATGATTCTGAAGCTATTGATCATATTTCCTAGATTGTTCTTTATATGAGGATCTGAGGAACCACGGAAAATATTTATAGGAATAGTGATATAAATAGGAATAGTATTAGTATTCCTATTAATATTAATATAATCAGGAATAGGAACATTATCGTTATCTTGGATTTTTAAATTATCTTTAAATCCGGAAAATAAAATTCTTGCTTGCTGCAAATCTCTACGACTAACTAAACATCTTTAATCTTAATAGCATAAAAAGAGAAATTTTATAACTTCTACCTCCTTGAACTGTCACAGATTTTGTTAATCTGATTTATCTGCTTTTACTTCAGGGCATGTGCCTTTTAATCTCCTCCGATTGATTAAAATACTTAAATTAGTCAACTTTTTTTAAGTATTGTAAATAAATTAATAATATATCTCATCTACGGTTATCTTTTTCAATGTTAGCTACAAGAGATCTTAACATAGAGTTCCAAATCTGTCAGCCATAATCTACAATAATTTATTACAAAGATCATTATTTACTTTAAACTCTGGCTTACTTAAAAGAAAAAAAAACAATTTATTAGTTAAATATTTTTATAACGGATGCATCATATGTTTTTCCATTCATCTAACATAAATTAAAAATATTTGGAAATAATACTTTTAAGCTTATAAAATTTGAACATTGAATTTGCTGTTAAAACTTTATTGAATAATACATTAAATCCAACAAATTCATTATAAATCTAATTTTAAATTTTTAAAATGAATTTTTACATTAAACTCTTTTCCGTTCACAGAAAAAAGTAATTTTAGCTTTATTTAAAATAAACATATTTTAGATTTTTGGGAATCTTATCTAACTTTGAGCTAAAAAAACAGAAATTGCATTAAATAGTTTTTGTTTATGGTACAACGAAATAAACAAAAATTCAAAAAAATAAAAAAGTCCTTTTTCAATTAAGTTTGAGTTTAAACGTAAAAAACTAAAATTCTATATATATCATATAAAAATATTATTAATAATAATAATAAATATCTATTTTGTATTCTAATCCAGTTATGAAATAAAAAGACAAGTATTAAATGCCTTTGGTTCATAATTGGTATTAAATAAATGCAAAAATGAAGAAAAGATCCAAATGTATTTTTATTGAAATGAGAAAACAATCTGGAGACAAATGCTGGTTCTCTTATATTCATTCTCTTAAATCAGGTTTAATATTGTTCAATTGAATTACAAATGCTGTTTGAAATTATTATTATTTTTAAAGTTATACTGAAACCGATGTTTGTTTTATATTCAATTTTGCTTAGTTAGTTTGAATTTATTACCTATCAGACAGAAGGAGAATTTTATATACACAAATCATTTGACTATATTAATGATCATATTTTGGCTCAATTTAAAATCAGTGTTTGATAATTAGCAGTAACGTACTCTATGTTTTACTGTATGATGCATTAGGATATTAAATTATTATCTTGTAAATAAATTAGTTTGAAAGAAAATACGATTTATATGACTTTTAAAGCATACTATATTGTTATATCATTATAAATTGATTTTTTATCTCTATTTTCGATTTATATTATATTATGTACTACTGATAATACGTATAGAAAAAAATGTTTTTTATCAAAATCATTTCGAATAAAACCATTTAAAATCCTTTCTTATTTAATATTGAAAACTCTGAAACTTCAACTTACCAAACGAACTTTTTCCCAAAAATGATTTTTTTTTCTCATTTTAGAATCTCAAGTGTAATATTCCACTTAGCGATTGATTTTTGTCTCCTCAAAGTGTAGAAGAAGCCAAATGTCCTACTCCCATGAGTAAAATTCCTGTGAAGTACCACTTGATTCTATTTTAAAGGGTAACATTAAAAATCAGAACAACACAAGCTACAAGGGGGATGAAATAATCCTCGACTTTATAGGCTGTAATTTCTTCTTTTTATGTTTCGTGAAAGGAACTAAGTGAAATAGATGTGGTGGGTGTCCCTTGACAGGGAAATAGTTTAGTGAAAAAGATATTTCTCTGAAAAATCTCACCTAAAATGAGGAAGCTGGAATAGATTTTCCTGACTACTTTGATACTGCATTTTTTATGTATTTTCAAAACATTAGTTCGAGGAAAATTGTCGTTGAATGAAAGTATGTATACTAGTAATGTATTATCATTAAGCAAAGTACTTATTCAATATAAATACTGTGGTATGTATTTATATTATATGTGTATATAATGTTCTTTGGTATTAACTATGACATGATTTAAATTTGTGTAGTATTTAAGTATACATTTACGCATTTACTTGTTAAATAAAATATTCATAAACATTGTTTCTAGAGCAAATAATAAATATTTATAAGTACCAAGAGACTTCTTGTATTTTTTTTATCATTCATTCAGTGAATATATCAATATTTATGCCCACTTGTTTCTGCTTTATATTGGAATATATTTATGTATTTTGACACATTTGTATTGAAATGTTTATACTAATAGGAAAGTATTAACATTCCTGTTATGGGAACAGATTAATTAATAAAAAAATTCATTCTATTTATTAAACTGCATTGCAGTGTGTAATTCTAAGATATTCATATTATATACCATATTGTTCATTTTTAGTATTTGCCGTGGTTTGAAATAAAAATGAATTTATGTTTAGTAATTATTTGGTGATAGTCAATTGAAAGGAAGGATTGTGAAAATATAATAGTGAAGAATGATGTTAATAGGATCGTTTTAAGAGAAAAAATTTATTTATTCATACTTAACCATGAATAAGAAAAACAATATGTTTCAATTCAAAATTCGTCAATGAATACTTCGCATTAAAATATTAAAAATAAATCTATTTGGAAAACATGAATAGTATATAGTATTTATACCTCAAAACTATATTAATTTACGTAAAAATATATATTCCATACATTAAGAATTTTATATCTTTGATAAGGAAGATTATATTTACATTCTAATATAATCTAAATATAATCAGCCAATGTACAAATAAACAATATGAGTAAACAATTTTGAGAATGTGAATAATTTTTCGGTTTAAAATATATTTAAACTAAGAATTATAAATTCACACAAAAACACACACTCACGTTCACACACACACTTAATTTTTATTCTAAAACTGCATTGTTTAATAGCAAAACAAATATCAAAATAGTTTTTACAAGTCAAATTTAAGTATTTACATGCAAATATGAATAATATCATGTATATGATACATATAAAAAGAAAGAGTTCATGTAAATGTATATATTCCTCACAATTTACATGCAAATAAACTTTATCATCTTTACAAGTATACTTGATTCCAGCCAATTGATAAGTGTTCAATATTTCATAGAATAAGAGGAACAGACTTGTAAATATATCAAAGGTATAATTAAATTATTTTATACGTTTTTACTTTACTTTCTGAAATAAATTTCACTATCTTTTATAGATTTCTTTATTTGTATTGATAGAATGCATGCAATATATCTTTGCATATTTTCTTATTTTTTACTGGAATGCAATAGAATTTGTAGATTATATTAAAACCTTTAAGAAATTCAATCAATTTTTACTAATAAGGAAACACATCACTATAATCCTAGTTATATATATCGAATTCGATAACTTTATAATACATTGATTTGTTTTTCTTTTTTGAAATTTAACATTTATAAATTTGTTATTAAAATTTTAGACAATTTTCTACAATAAAACTACAATAGAATTCTTTAAAATCAAGAAATATTTATCATAAAAAATATTATATTAATTCAAAATAATCTGTTTATTAAAATATTAGTTAACTATTATAAATATTATTTATTCAGGAATTTTAACTAAGATTCAATTAAATGTTTTTCCGTAATTACTTCTGAACTTACGTAATTTCTCTTAGACCTGTATCAGAATAAGTAATTATAATGCTTCGGTAGTATAAAGGATATTTCCGATGAGTTTCGAGAGTACTTTAGGTATTTGTAATTTGTCTTGTGTTCGTTACAAACTGTATATTATATGTTGCCAGTGCTTAAGCTTAGATTTGCATAATTAATTTCTGATATTACAAGTGATTATATCCATGTCAAAAAATTAAACTTTCTGGTAATAAAATGGAAATAAAATCAAGAAATGCATCCAGTATTTAATTGGTAGAAATTAATTAATCAATTTGATTAAAATAAGTTACACTGTTGTAATTCGATTCAATTACTTTTAAAGGGTAGTTATAAATCTATAGAATGTACTAAGATAATGGATATGAGCAACATTTTACAATTTAGATACTTAAAAGTTAAATACAAATTGATTTACATTTAACTTTTGCACACCTAAGTTATAAAATATTTTGAATTGTATCAAAATAAAAAATAAAAACATAGAAACTATAATAATTATACTTTTTATATTTTGCAATAAAATTAATTACATAGTTATGTAAGAAGAAAAATAAAACAAATTATAATTTAAATATTAAAACTTATAAACTTGTAAGAAAAATTTATAATGTTATTTTATATTTGAATGTAAATTATTTTATACAGCAGATATTGATAATGTTATAGATTTGATAAATATTTATAAACAAAATTTTAAATTACAAGTCACAAGTCAATATCATATAACCTTATTCAAAATTAGTTTTATTCCATAAGTGTTAGAATGAATTTAATCATATTTTTAATACGTAAATTTTTAATACGTAAATAATTTTTTTCTTTTTAACAAAAAATGTAAAATATAAATAATAAAATACATCATCTTATAATTACAGTTGTTTATTATTTATAATTTACTTTCAAAAAGTAGTTTTTATATTTAGAATTGAATAAAAATGTCAATTTATTGCTCATAAAATCTATTGTGTAGTTATTAAATCAATAGTAAAGTAAAAATACTTCATTTATTATGGGTTACTTTTAATGTAGTAATAAGTATCTACCAAGAATAAATTATAAAAAATCTGCTTTAACTGCTTTCTTTCAAAAGCTAATTGATGCCAATATATCACTTTTATATGATTAATGGCTTTTTTTACCGCACTGAATAAATGAAAGACGGTAAAAATATCTAAGGTTGAAGTATTTTTACTAGCCATTAACTTTAATTCATTTTTACTAACTAATCAGAGCAATTTAATGTGTTGGTTTCACATATTAAGAACTAAGTGATTTATGACAGGTATGTTAAAGTAAAATTTATTAAAATTTTGGTGACAAAGTTGTAATTTAGTTAAGAGGCAGAGAAATTTGTCACAAAAAGTGGCAAAAAGTTAGGCCTAGTTATAAAATATTTATTTAAATTTATGTTTTGTGTTTTTTGTTTTTATTTTATGCTGATAATGTTTCTAAAATCCCTTAAATTACAAAATATTTCTTGCTTAAAATAACTTTTAATAAAAATTATTTCTACTTTAAATAAAAATGTATGTGATTAAGATAGTTAATAATGAGATCTAAAATTTTTTCATTTGGTTTAAGAAATATAGTAAGATAAAAAAAAAAAAAGTCGGATTATTAACATAACATATAATTGATTATAAATCTTGATCATCAAATTCAGTATATTTTTTATCTTTATAAATCATTTGAATGTATACAAAAAACTGAAGTGATAAGAATTATTTATTTCTAAGAAAGTTCTGTTTATTATAAGTATTAGGGATATACCATACATTATTGTAAATTATTTGTTTTAAAGAAAGAGTTTTAAAATTTATTTTAATTTTTTCAGTAATGTAATATTTTGGTATTAATAAAGAAGTTTTTATATTAAAATATTATTGGATTAATAAATAAATATGCGCAAGTACTAGCGATTTTATTCTCAATAAATTATAAACTGGAAACTCTATTATGTTTTAACTAAAATAGATTTTTTTTCAATTTATATTTTTTAGAATTAAAAATTCATTTTATTATTTAACAGTAGTCATAAAACATAGATTTAAATTTTATATTTGAAGAAATGACTATTAAAATGAATTTTATCAGTCATTAGTTTATATTGTACTGCAAATTTACAGTTACAATGGATTAAATGTATGGCATTTTTACACTAATCTTACCTTTGCCACAAAAGTTGTCGCAAAATATTTTTATTTTCTGATTTGAAGAGAAAGCAACAGAAACGTGTATTAAAAGCATTATGATTCATCTTGATTGTAAAAGAAAATATGCTTCAACCAGTAATTTATTTATATAGAAGCTAATAGCAACAAAAATGAGAGAAATATTTCAGCCGTATGTGTGTAATAATTGATGACAGATTAATGCTGTTTCTTTCTTTTAATATTAAACACATTTTCTCAAGTGGTGATGTAAGCAATAATATAATAAATTACGATTGATGCATATTTAAGAATTATTATTATTTTAAATTCAATTTATATTTTTGTTGAAGTTAGTAGTTTACTAAGGAAATGCTTTTGCATACCAGGATTACTTAGATGAATATTTTTTTCAAGTAATTTGGTGATAGGTTTTACAATTAAAGCTTTAAATGAGCCAGTGAAAACAGACTCATGGAATTATTCTATATATATATAGCCGATTTTCAGAAAAAAAGAACAATTCTTACAATACAGACATTGAATAAATTCAAGTTACAAGATTTCTACTACTCTGAGAAAACTACCACCCTGTATTTTTTTCATTATAAGCTGCACAGTAATGACTTTAGAATCAAACAATTGACATCGGGACAACATAGCATACTTTAAATAGCTTTTTTTTTAAATAATCTACTTACTGGCACCATATATTTAAACACTCTTCATATTTTTAGTAATTAGACTAAAACCAGAACCATACTGATTTTTATAGTATTATATTTAAAGAGGCAAAACAAAGTAACAATTAACAAATAAAGCAATTTACAACGAAACAAGAGTGTATCCCTATTTGCATAATTCTTTTAATATCTCAAACGGATATTTTTTATTAAGCAGATTATTTTACGAAGTAGATTTTTCACAGTATTTGACACATTAATTAAACTTTTTTCTCAGTTTTGTTAACAAAACTAATATATATATATATATATATATATATA
>JAPDSC010160546.1:22572-47938 GCA_026290005.1 Latrodectus geometricus
TTTTTTTTTTTTTTTTTTTTTTTTTTTTTTTTTTTTTTTTTTTTGCAGTTTTATTAATGTGTATTTATTATTCTTTTTCATTTAGTGGAAATTATATTATATACTTTTTTTTTAATTTTGCTTCCCAACCCGTCTAGTGGTACCTGGCTACGCATGGGGAGGACCTGGGTTCAAAACCCAGCTCGGGCATTTATGTACTTTCTCTCTCTGTGTTTCTTGTCCTTTCCTCAGATGATGGATGAATGTGGTCCACCCTATAAACGGGTTTGTGGCGGTGGGGAGTGGGCGATTCTACTCGTACCTCTGTGACTTGGTTCACAGGTGCCCACCGGGTAACGATAAAATGAGTAGCAATTTCCGGCCTTGTTGCGGCAAATGGGTTAATTATTCAAAGGCACCCACCATTAGAAACAAAAAAAATTAAATTTTGCTTTAAACATATTTATAAACAGAAAACTTTGTATTATACTTTATTTTAAAACATTGAACTCAAAATCAGTTCAAGTTTAATGTTTTAAATTTAAGAAAGTAAACTATATTTGACATCAACAATATCATAATAATATTAAATATCATAAATTATATTAATCATGTAAAAAACTCAATCCTTAAAACATTCAAATTTTCATTACACCCAACAAATTTTCTTAGATTTTACAATAATAGAATCTATTTTAATATGTAATAAACATGAATAATAATATTATTTATAAGATATACGAAATATTTCTGGAATAAAATTTCATGAACAATGATTTTCAACAACAAAAACTTAGAGAAAATTTCTTGAACTCAATAATGACTTCCTCTCTCCCTGATAATTCACACATATTGTAAAATTATTAAATAAGTTATATTTTATATGAATATCAAGTATGTATCTATTTAAACTATAAATTTCAAGAAAAACTATAATTTTAAAATAAATAGCTTATGAAAAAAGGTAAATAAATTGTGTATGTCACACGAGAAAAAATATAGAAAACGATAATTTTCCACTATTACATTGTCTGTATTAAATATATACTACTGGCCATTAAAATTGCTACACCAATAAGGCGACATGCTACAGTAGTGAAATTTATACGAAAGGAAGAAGGTGCTATGATATGCAAATAATAAGCTTTTCAGCGCATTCAGACAAAGCAGGCAACAGTAGCGACATCTACATTGTGTTTAAATGAGGAAATTGTTCAGCCGGTTCCTCAATACACAAATTACATTTGAACGCTGTTGCCTGGTGAAAAGTTGTTGTGATGCCTCGTGTAAGAAGGAGAAATGCGTACCAGCACGTTTCTGACTTTAATAAAGGTCGAATTGTAGCGTACCGGGATTGGGGTTTATCTTATCGCAGTATTGCTGCTCGCGTAGCTCGAGATCCAATGACTGTTAGCAGAATATGGAATCTATGGGTTCAGTATGGTAATACGGAACGCCATGCGGGATGTCAACGGCAACCTATCACTAGCAGCAGAGAATACAGGCATATTGTCCGCATGGCTGTAATGGATCGTGCAACCACGTCACGAACCATTAGTCAAGAAACGGAATCTTTTGGAAGACAACAGCTGTCTGCACGAACAGTTCGACGACGTTTGCAGCAGCATGGACTCTCAGGTCGGAGACCATGGCTGCGGCTTCCCTTGACGCTGCGTCATAGACAAGAGCGCCTTTAATGGTATGATCAACAACGAAGCTGGGCGCACGAATGGCGAGACGTCATCTTTTCAGATGAATCCAGGTTCTGTGTACAGCATCATGATGGTCGCATCCGTGTTTGGCGGCATCGTGGTGAACGCACACTGGCAGCGTGCATTCGTCATCGTCATACAGGCCCATCACCTGGCATGATGGTATGGAGTGTCATTGGGTACACGTCTCGGTCACCTCTTGTTCGCATTGAAGGTGCTTTGAACAGTGCACGTTACATTTCTGGTGTAATACGACCCGTGGCTCTACCCTTTATTCGAGCCCGGCGACCTCATTTTGTCGTTATTGTATCGCCCTTCCTTGCTACGGAACATGTTCGGCTGTTGTCCTGTCCATCACGTTCTGCAGATCTTTCACCCATAGAAAACGTCTGGTCAATGGTTGCCGAGCGACTGGCTCCTCACTAAATGCCAGTCACTACAGTTGATGAACTATGGCATCGTGTTGACGCTGCATGGGCATCTCTACCTGTACATGCAATCCAATCTCTGTTTGACTCAATGCCCAGGCATATAACTGCTGTTATTACTGCCAGAGGTGGTTGTTCTGGGTAGTGATTTCTCAGGATCTATAAAGCCAAATATTTTGAAAATTTAATCACTTGTTATTTTTAGTATAATATATTGGTCCAATAAATATCATTTTGTTATCTGCATTTCTTCTTGGTGTAGCAATTTTAATGGCCAGTAGTGTAATTATTTTTTTATTTTTTAGGAACAAATGTAATATAATATTTCCAGCATTTTTAAAATAAATATGTTATTTGTTCATTCAACTTCAAAGCATCTTTTCATTATAAAATAATAGCTTTAAAAAACTATTTAAATAATATGTTAAAAATACTAAAAATGTATAACTTTAAGCAATAAATGTAGTAAGAGAATAGTATATCAGTTATCAGATTAATAAAAAAAAAGGAATGAAAATTTTATAACGAAAATATATAATGAAAACTAAAACATGAAGCAATGTTTTAATTTTCATTATATTCAATTTTTTTACTCTTTTTTTAAATTGAAATTTTATTCTTGAATCCTTATTGACTTTAATTAGGCCATAAGCAAAGATATTTAATTAAAAAATCTGTGGTTGTTCGGAGAAGCTTAATGTAATTCATAATATTCAAACAAAGTGTGTATTTTGTACATTATTAATTTTACAAGATCAATCAAATTGTTTTGCTTGTAAGAATTGTCAATCAGTAGAAGCATTTTTAAATTTGCATAATCAAAGTTAATTTGATTAAATATTTTTATAAGTTCAAAATTAAAAACGTAATTATTTGAATTATTGAAACATTATTTTATGATTTTGATTAGAAATTTTATAAGCTATATTAACGGCATCAAATAATGACTGATTTTAAAATAAACGCATCGTATATTCCTACATGCTCCTGTAGAATTGGCTGTTTATTGTAGAATAATGTTCTGAAATGAAAAGAAATGAGTGGTAGTAATTAACTATTTTAGTGCTTTGCATTGACTTACTAAAATAAGTTCATATTTTTTCTGAATTCCACAGCCTATTATAATTAATTAGATGATATGTAGTAAAATTGCTTTATAACATTCGATATGTTTATTATCTTATTATGTTTATTAAACTTAATATTTAAATAAATATTTGAAAATCTAAATTTTAAAAAAAAAACGGTTATTAAAATATTATTCTCATTGATTTGATTTCATGGAAATTAAACAGAAGACTGATTTATAAAAATTGAATTATTGAGGATATTTCAGTTACATATTTCCCATTATATTTTTTCTTATAAAATAAAATGGCAGTAAAATAAAATTGTTTATATTCACCTATAAAACCTAGAAATGTAAAATAGCTTAGGTATATATTTAAACATATAGCTTTTAATTTTATTTTAAACAAATTAAGTGTTGTCTAACTAAAATATTTTTTTTCTAAATCCATCAGTAAAAAGATCAAATAAATATTATGATATTTTCAAACACATCAGATATTCCTTTATCAAAATATTTACTACTCATATGGTTCAAATGACTTTTAAAATATTTAAAAATAAAAACAGTTTTTTTTTTACGTTTTAGATTATTATTTGGTTATTAATTTAATTTGGAATGTTTATAAATATTAAAATGATTATATTTATTTACTTTAATTTATATTTAATGTATAAACAACAATGTAAAATTATGAGAAAAATAATTTGAAATAATTATGATTATCACAGTTAATATAGTTTGGACATAATTTTAAATACAGTTCTCACAGAAGTTTTAAAAATGAATATTGTTACATTTTTATTATTCTTCCAATATTCAATAATCCAAATTAAATACATACCATTTAAAACCATGCTTCGTACATCAATAAATGTAAAATTGTTTATATATACAATGATAAAATTTTTGGCACATTTCAAAAATATAATTAAAATTGATCAATATGTGATTATGGCCCTACTTTAATAATTGCTAAATTATTTTAACTATACGTTAATAATAGTTACGCTATGTTATTTTATCTTTATTTGCCTGTTAAATCACTTTCTTGAGATGGACTACAAATATATTTTCTCTAATGTAGATTCATGCGGCTGAAATAATACAATTGCTTCTTCACGGAAAATATTTCTTGAAATATTAAATATTGTCTTATCTTAAGAAAATGCACTCACATAGAACACATAGAATACGACATATTTTTTGTTATTATTTTGATTAATTGTGCAGATTTCAGAACATTGATCAATCTCACGTAAATTTACTTTAATTTTCCATTGAATATTTTATATATTAATCTTTGAAAATGAATATAATATACATCAGAAAATCAAAAGATATTTTCAATGTTTTTTTTTTTTTTTTTTTTTTTTTTTTTTTTGAAAAATGAAAGAAAAAACATTTCACAAAACATTTTATTAAGTAAGAAATTATGGTACTTTCTCAAAGATTTTTTTTATATAATTTAGTCAAACATTTCGCTAAACTTTTTGCCAAATATTTATAATAAACTGAGGCATGCAGAAGTAATATTTTCAGACCAGTTAGTGAAACCCATATGTCAACATCAAATAAGATATTAGAAAATATTTTGACAAGATAGTAACTGAATATACCGAATTTTTCAGAAATATATGGAAGCAAAACAGAGTGAGAACAGCCAAGAAATCAGAGTGATACTGCAAAAATATAGTTTTGGAAAAAGTAAAAGAAACTGCTTATAAATCTGTAATGCTACAAAAACTTTAAAGTAAGTTATCGTGGTTTTCTATTTGACTTGTCTTGCCTGTCCTCACGTTTTTAAATCATATATTCTGATATATGACGTCTTTCAATAACAAAAGCTACTGTTGCCACCAGTATCATATGTTACTTTTTAAATTCTCTTATGCGAAAGGCAAAACTCTGCTTTTACGTTTTTAGAATTTGATTTGAAAATAAAAGAAAAATACTTGATACCTATATGAAAATGATACAAATCATAAATAAAACAGTTTTTTCTCTATTTTTATATTGAAGTATTTCATTTGCTATTTCAAATAGCATTTTAACATACATTTCATTAAATGTGACTGAGACGTTGTAAGTTTAATACGTAAAAATAATAATTAATTTAAAAAAGCTACTTTATTTAAGTTTAGAAATAAAAAGTATATTTTAATTAATTATAATAATTTTTTTACAATATGTTAAAAAGTATACATGATTAATTATTTAGGATTTTTAAGTATTTCAACATAGTTAAAATCTTATTAAAAATCTTTCAGATGTTAATATAAATATTGTTTTAAGACTATACGATGTAATATCATAAATTAATACATACGTTTATTAAATATACATTATAGGTATGCATAATTTATTTTTATTTTTATTACATTGAGTTCTAATGCAATTAAGAATGTATGTAAAAATGTAAATTGTTAATTAATTTTTTTTTTGAAAATTTGACTTTCTATGATTATTTCAGATACATATCATTATTGTAAGATCTTTGCCGTTAGTTCTAAGGTTTAGTTTTACTTATGGTTGAAGGAAATTTGTAAAAACAATAAATCTATATTTAATTATTTTCCCAATTATGTACAAAGTATTTAAAATCATCATTTAACTCATAAGCAATTGTATATAATTATCAAGGTATCACATTTGATTTTGAAAAATATATTCCTGTTATACCTATGTTATACTTTTAATAACAAAAAGATTAAAGTACCTAAGCAGATACTACATTATGAATTATAATATCATTAAAATTTTCTTCTATGAGCTAATTTTAAAAATAATTATGTAAAAAAATAAATTTTAGAAGTTATCCTTGAATGTTATTTTGCTCGAAATTTACAAACACAAAGTTACTTATAGAAATATTCGTTGCATGTTAGTGCCTTTAAAATTATAAATTCATATCAAAACTTTAGTGTTCATGGTGAAGTTTCTCTTTTTTTTTTGTAAATAAATTTGTTGGTTATTTTTATAATCCTAAAATTTATCAATAGTATCTCCTGAAGGAAAAATAGAAATGTGATAATTTTTAGAAACATTAAACCTCCAATGATTTAAGTGTTTGGCAATTTCAAGGTAATAAATTAAGAAATAAGCTCAAACTCTTTCCAAAAAGGCCAATATTACTCTAATTCAACTCATCTGGAGATTAATAAAAATTAACATTATATTACTTTTTATGTAAAAGAAACTAAACTATAATAAAAATGTATTTATCTGAATTACTATATGGTATTAAAATTAATTTTTGTATGAATTTTTAAAAAAATTTATTCTTTGGTTTTATTTTTTAAAAATATTATGTAAACAAAAACAATTCTAATAAGACTTTTACTCTTGGAATTATTAATTTAAATTGTTTCAACTGAATTACTCATTTAAATCAAATTATATTATTAAAGCTTGGCAAAATGTCGATTTCTTTTTATTTTATTGGTATTTCGCTAACAAATGTGGGTCATGTTGTGTCGCTTATGCATTTTTGATAAGTGCTATTAAAAAATTGGTAGGAATTAAAATTTAGTTATATTTCTTTGAGAGAGAGAATATTAGAGATTTATTAAAATATTTTGAAGCCAAAGTTAAAGGAACAGCTACTACAAGAAATCGTTAAACTCACAAATATTGTTGGAATTTTTCCATGGGCAAAATATATATTACAAACTATACATTTTGCATCAATTGAGTTTAATGACTATAATCCACAACTCTTTGTAATTGTATTTCCTTCCATATGAAAACCCACTTTACTTTACTTTATCTTATCACTTTACCTTATCATAGTATCATATAGCAACTCACTTTCCAAGATGAGTAAAAAATTCCATGTTTTGCTTAGAATACTTACTAATTTAGGATATATATATATATTAATTTCGTTTTTTTTTCCATTTATGGTGTTTCTCATTTGTTTTTATTGATTTCATTAATGGGTAAATATTAAGTAATCCTTATTTTGTCAATTTTTTTATTAATCCTATTACATTTTATTTGACTTTATATTTATTCAAACACTAAAATGGCTCAGCGAGTAATGTTAGCACAGATGTAACATTCAAATATGGGGAGTAGTGATTCCTTACTTACATAAAATAGTAGGTTTTTTCTTAACATTGACAAAATAAGGGAATAATATATAAATAAATAAAATAATTTTTATGCAAAAATGTTTCATATATGACAAGTGACTAATTTAAAACTATTAATTTTTTTTTTATTTTATTTATATTATCTTGACGCATAATATGTTTATTCCTTTTTTAGCAAGCAGATAGTTATACAGATTAGACTTTTTTGAAAACTTTCCTGAAATTTTTACTATAGTTTAAATGTGCGCTGAAAATATATATGTCCAAACTCATCCGTTAGGGATTATTTTGGAATTTTTACTTTAGTATAATTACATATTTTTCATTTAAATAATTATAATAAATTAGCTAAACACCAAAAAGTTAAACATTTTAAAATCATTAATATTTTCTTATATACTATGCATTTGACTTAATCAAAAATTAATATACTTTTTTATTAATATTTGTATGCATTTTCTGAGCAAAACAGTTATTAATTAATAACTATAATAATTTATTTTATGTTTAGTAATAAATCCATTTCTTTCAATAAATGCCATTTACTTAGGATTATTAAGCAAAGAGATTTTTAAACATCAAAGTATAATTCATTATCAAAAGTCTTTTAAATAAAAAGTATAAAGCAGCATTATTTTTATGAAAACTTTTAAAAAAAATCATTGCTAGATTTTTAATATGATTTTGTGAATGCACATTAAATATATGGGCATTTTTGATTATGGTTTTATTTATTTCTAAAGTCTATGAAAGTATATTTGATTTTGAGAGATATGAAATGTTTGTTGAGAACATGCAGATTAATATTTTAATTATATTTATTCTATTTCTCAATTTATGAGATAGCATTGAACATTAGTAATCTAGCTGATATTGATAAATAATCTAAATTTATAGAGGATATTATTCCTAATACTTATTTTTCTACAATTAAAGAATAGGAATCTGGAATTGGGTAATTGATGAATCCAGATTAATATCATTATAGTATTGCACAGTAAAAATAAAATTTAAAAGAATGTAGACAAAAATTATATTTAAAAAATAAAATGTTGACTTCATTTCTTCCCTTTTTCAAGATATTTATACACTTAAATATTAATTGATATTTCAACTTTCGCATTTTTTTTTTGTTGATTATTTCTTAAAATATAACTTGAAAAATATATATATATATATATATATACAGATATTTCTGAAATTTAATTAAAACAATTAAAAACAAATTTAATAGTTGTCTTAATTTTTTTTTTTAATTTTAAATGCTAACAAGTGTATTTGATACTGCGAAATAAGATGCAAAGTGAAGTTGCATACTTAATATTTTTACAGTTGCTTAATGCTTTTTCGCTGACACATTCTCACTATGCATTTTGGTAAAAACAATTAAAATAATTTGTTGATTAATCATATAACAATTATTTAAAAATAATGACGAAGAGCTTTTAAATTTTTAACATAAACTTATGTTAATTAAATTATTTTATTTTACTTATTACGTTATTATGTATTGAAAACAAAGTTTTTATAGAAATTAATTCCTGAAAAATATTAACTTTGTAATTCATTATAATTAAAGAATTTAAGGATTGTCGTTGATCAATATTTATTGATATTATATATTTTTAAAAAACTATCTTTAGATTTCTAAATGTTTGTGATCAAATAATCAGGTAATTAGTTCGATGCATGTTTAAAAATGAAATAAAAGATAATATTGTTTGAAATCAAATTATGGGATACATGAGCCAGCTAATTTCTTAAAAAGATGCATAAATGCATTTGCTTCAGACAAAGATAAATGGATAGTTTAGAAGAATGTAATCATATTACTTTTATCTCCTCATAAATCAATCATGTGTCATACTACTTATTTCACTCAAGCTGTAAATTCTGGTGAATATTTTTCTATTTTATAATATCTAAGAGTTTAAAAGCAAAGTCTTAAAATTGCCATCGTGAATGAATTATGAGTATGTGCGTGGTACTGCTTCATGGCTCTTGTTAAAAATTTGCAATGTAAATTGTAAGTAAAAGCAAAAATAAATTAATATGTGAAGCTTTGATTGATCATCCTGAAAATCACTTAATTTGCTGCACTGACTATTTGTTTGAATAATGAATTATCATTGATTATTGATAATATTCCCGAGATATAACTTATCAATAATGTTTTGCAAAATTCTTCAATTTCTGATATTTCTATAATGAATGGGATACATTATATTTTAAGTTCGTTACTTTACTATTATGACTTGTATTTTCGTTTTACAGTTGGTAAGCTTTGAAAGATTTGTAAAATTAGTAAGATTTTACATTAAAATTATTTAATCCTCCATACAATTCTTTAGTAAAACACTTTACTTGTTTCTAAGTAAAATATATTACTATTTTTAAAGTAAAAAAATATATTTATATTATATTTTGGATACATTTAATTTTTACTTATTTGAAATTTATTAGTGATCAGTGACAATTTAATATCATTAAAATAACTGCACTCATCGTAAAAATAAGATTTCTTAAGTCATCTACAAATGAATAAAATCATTAATGAAAAGAAAACGTTGTCTTTAAAAATGTAATGTAATGGTAAAACGACAAACATCAATATAAATTTTGAATTTTTCAAAATTTAAATAATGAAATTCAAATGTAAAAAAAGTGGCTATGAATTTTCTATGATTATATTGATCAAGTGTATGTATAATTTTTCTTTGTATGTATAATTATTTCTTTGTATGTAAAAATAAGAAAAAATATGTTTTTAATTTTATTATTAAATATATAAAAGAAATTGCTTAAGTGAAAACAACTAATTATATTTTTATTGAAATATTTACTAAAGTATGTTTAAAATAAGCAGTTAAAAATATGAAAAAGCAATCTTGATGAACTTGAATAATATTAATAGATTGCTACATTATCCTTAAAAATATTTTCATACATTTTTCGGTAAAAGTATACATGATTTAAAGAGAGCAATTCATTTGGCCTTATTAAGAGAATATATAAACATACAACCATTATTGGATTACGCAACTGACTGACTGAGAGGCATTGCAAAATCTCTAATGAAGTTACTACTAAATAACAAGTCACAAGTTACTCTCAAAATTAGATATAAAGATGCGAACAAACATAATTATTAAATGCTCCAGTCTTAAGTATATTAAGGAATTTCTGAGTCAGCTCTTTTCCGAAAAGATATGCATAATTAAACTTGGTGGAGATGATTGTATGTGGAAAGGTGATGAGAGACTAATAATAAGTTCGTACACTAGCACTATTTATTTCTAAAACAAAGGTTGCTACATTTTTTGCCAAATATTTTTTATCCTCATAAACGGATTATGAGTGCTTAAAAAGAATGGCAGAGAGTTAATTTCTTTTTGATATAAGTACTACTCACCATAGACAAATAATTTGCATTTGCTTATTTAGCAATTTTAATAGTGAAAATTTAAATTAAGAATCAGAACTTGACCACTTATAATTTAAAATAATTCATAATTTTAAATTATTTTTATTGAAACTAAAAATTTGATTGCTTCGAGTACATTAACAATCTGGGATTTTTCATACATTACAATTATAATCAACATTTTTAAACTATTCTTCTTTGTTAACAATATTTAAAACAATTTCAACTTGAAATTTTAATAAAAAAATGAATTGTTTTAAGATTCTTAACAAGAAATTTGAAATTGTTTGTAATATCAACACATTTGCATCAAGTTAAATATTTTGGATTGCTTCAAGATATGTTTCCCATTCAAATTTTAGTGACAATTATATTTATACTTTGCATTCATATTTATTATTTGTAATTTTTATTATATTATTTAAATGAGAGATATATTTACTCTGCAAATCGTCAATAAAAATAAATTATATTTATATTTATAATCCCAATTAGAATTAATTTTATATTGTAATTTGTGATTTTGATTACACGCTAATATTTAAATAAACTTTATTTTATTTTTACGTTATGATGTTAAGTATAAAATTAGATCTCTATTGCTAATAGAAATTATCAATAAAAACAAAAAAAATATTTATTATTTTTACTTAGGAATTTTTACTTAAATATTATACTTATTCTTGTGCAATAATTTATTTATACGAATGAAAATGTTTTGCTTGGTAAAAGTTTAAGAAATAAAAGTTCATGTTTTAAGCACTTTCAAAGAATAAAATTTCAACTGATGAATATTTAGAAAATGGAATAGAAAACTTGAAAAAACTAATGTAAATTACAATCCTTTCTCTGAACACCAGAGAAAATTGAGGATAATGGTCTATTTGATTGTGCATTAGAACAAACATAAAATGGTATTTGTTTGCAAGTAATGATCTCACTCATTAATCTGTGCCATCGGATGACGAAATAATACCAATTTATATTTTACAATAGCACTTTTTTAATAAAATAAAAAAAAATACTTGATTAAAAACAAATCATGCACATACATCTTTAATAATAATCTTAAATAATATCTGAATATTATCTGAATTACAGAAGATATTTTTGCTGTTGGACATCCATGAGATTTTGCGGAGCTAAATCAAGTCCATGACCCTGAAGAAACTAAAAATAGATTGTGAGTATGGCCCTGTCTGGAGATGCCCAGACAAGCAAGAATGTGTTCAGGAGATTTTTTTTTTCAAAAACACTTGCAATAGTCTTCAAACTGCTTAGATCCCTTAAAAAACTATATAGTTTTAAGGTACACACTGAGAAAGCGAGTAAGCATGAATTTGATCCTGTCTACAGCACACAAGAGCCAGAGAAACCGCTGGAAGACTGCTCCTATACCAGTGATGAACTGGACGCGCAAACCATATGGTCTTAAACCAGATGGTATTGTAAATATGATGATTATACTGTCTCATTTAACTATATGAGGTTAAATTTTGAGTGCATATGATGAAATAAAATAATTAATATAATATTCTTAATAATTAATTTATGTTAATTATTATTAATATGAGTTGTAAGTTATCGATAGACAGAAAATGATAAGTAATATCTAGAAAGCGTTTTTCAAGTATTCATAGTTATTAGTAATATATTTTGAGGAAAATGTATATTAATTAATATAAATTATTAAATTGAATTTAATTAAATATATTTTCAACATTTTACCCCATTCACAGGTATGTTGTAATTCAGCATCTTAAATTCTACAACACAATTTAGACATCTTTTGAACTAATTATTAATTGCTATCATAAAGGATTTTTTAATTGGTCCAATCTGTTATTTAGTCTTTACAAATTATTAACATTATTAACATAATAGCTTCAATTTAAGCAGTTTATAAATTCTAAAATGATATCTGCCTTTAATTAGACAATATAAATATTTTATATGTATATATGTATTATTATATATATATGTATATAGTTGTCAAAAAATATGAGCAAATGTATATAATTGATTTAATATTTTATAAGAGTTGGTATTGGTATAGGGCTAACTTTTGTCAAAGAACTTATTTTGCAAGACTGCTTAATGTAGAAAAACTGAAATCATTCTTTTGCAACAATATCCACTAAAAATTAAATTTAGATACATTACGATAGCAATCAAAACTTTCGTTTATTTTTAATTGAATATTGCCTATATATTACACTATTATGTGTCAATACTAATCATTTACATACATGATTCACAGAATTATTCAACTTTGCTACTGCTTATAAACCGTTAGTAGAATTGCTAGTATTGAATATTAAATTGACATGTTTAACAATAGTACCATTTAAAGTCTGAATAATGTTAGAAGTTACTCGCTCCTTGTATAATTTTGACACTGAGAATTGAAGAGCGTTAAATCCGTAACAATTTATAAACTTGAATTTTTCATTAATGTAACTAATTTTGACTATTGCATATATTAGTTCCTTCTAATTTATTTTAACTCGACCAAATGAAAGATTTATTGTTTGTTTAAAATTTTCCAAGTTTGTTAAATTCAAAAATACATTAACTAATTGATTACAAATACAAGTTTAAATTATTAGTCCTTTTATAAAGTTATTCGTTTCTGAATCTTATATTTCTGAACCCAGTGTGTGTGTGTGTGAATTGATAGTTCTTAGTTTAAATATATTTTAAAGGCTAAAATTATTCGCATTCATATTGTTTTACTGTATTGTATATTTACTCATATTGTTTATTTGTACATTGGCTGTAAGTTTTAGAAAGTAAATATAACCTTTCTTATCAAAGATATAAAATTCTTAGAGTATGTATTATTATATATTATAAATGTAAATTAATATATAGTTTTAAAGTATAAATGCTGAATGCTATATATACTATTCATATTTTCCAAATAGATTTACTATTTTAATAATTCAGTGCTAAATATTCATTAACTACTTTCGTATAGAAACATATTACTTTTTCATTTCTTATTCATTGTTAAGTATGAATGAAACATATATTTTTTTCTTTTAAAATGTTCCTATTGTCATCATTCTTCTCAATTATATTCTTACAGTCCTTCCTTTCAATTGATTATCACTAAATAATTCCTAAACAAAGTATGTGTACCATTGAAGTTGTTATTTGATTTCTCATGCATACAGTAACTATTCTAGAAATATATAGTACTATCTTAATTTTTATAACTTGTAAATTAAAAATAACTACAAGGATTAAGAAGAGATGTTAGTTTAGAGGCTATTAATTTCTTTAATTAAAAATAATTTTAAAATATTAATTTTAATTTTTGAAATAAAATGGAATATTATCTGAACCATCCTTGGCTGAGATCTTACATGACTTTCCATAAATTGCAACTGTAGTTATTGCAACTGTACAACATAAATTGCAACTGTAGTAGTGTCATAAATGCTAAATTCAAAAATAACTTCATTACATGCAGAAACAAAACCTTCAAAATAAATTTTCAACAGGAACTGGGATTGAACTCGTGGCATTAATCTTCAAAGATACTTGATTTACCACAGATCAAAGATGCAGTAAGTATGTACAGTGAGAGTGAGTTGTCAAACAATTGTTTCATTTGCAATTATTATGTAAATTGTATAAAATAGATTTTGTATACATTGAATATAAACAATTTTTTACAAGTGAAACAAAAATTCAGTTTGTATATTTTTATAATTTGCGAAGATTTACAATAATTCTATAAATTAGATTTTATTTTGCGATTATTAAATAATATTTTATATATTATTTAATATATAAGATAATTATGCTCAAAATTTTCTTAAACAAGCAGAAGTTTTCACCTGATATTATGTTAAGCATCTATACAAGATTTAAATATATATTAAGCTAAGCATTCCATTATTTCTTTTGAAAAATCACATAAATTGTCATTATTTTAAATAAATGTTGAATAAATACACAAATATAAAGACAAGGCTAATATTTTGCAAAATACAAATTTTAGTTATATTATAATTATTTCATTCTATTTATCTCACATATATGATATTATTTTTTTAACTTTGAGTAAAATAAAAACCTTATCTCAAGAAAATACTGTAATTAAAATCTATCTTTCTTCTATCTATCTTTCTTCTAATTATTTTGTAAATGAATGATTTTATATTAATGATAGTGAAAAATGCCATATTCAATTTGTATTTATAAAAAAGTATGAATTCTCAATTTTTTTTTCCTTTGCTAGTTGATACAAAATCGATTCATTTTTACAACAACAAAAGCTAAAGAAAAAAAAATGTTTTAATTGCAGCTACAAAAGTGCCAAAAAATGCATATCATTTTAACCATAAAGACAATCATAAAAATTATCCACACATATTGAACACTAAGCAAACAGAAAGCCCATCTTTGTGCTTGCATTTATAAGCAAGCTTTAATTACAAATTATGTTGACAAGAGAGATACCACACTCTAAACAACTCGCCACAACTACCATAATTTTCTCTCTAAGTATTCTTGCTCAGCTCCAGGCGAAAACGTTAATCTCTTAATGTGAGCTTAAGGTATTTGAGTCGTTAAAAATTTTCCTTTGAAAAGATGACATTCTTATCAAAGTTCGGGGATATTTGGACAATTTCTGCGTGAGGCAAGCTCGACGTTCCATAAATCATATGTGTTTGAGTTTTGTTTTCGGAGTGGAAAATTTTTAGCGTTAAAAAGAGCAAGTGTTTCGCAGATTACTTATAGTAAGCAACCTAGTATAATTTATGCATTTTTATAAAATGATACTGGTTGTTTATAAATACTAAGCTTATTGAATTTTATTCAGAGTTCTGGTTCTAGTAAAAATTATAGTATAAAGAAACTGTTAGGATAAATATTTGCTATTTAATTTGACTTTGTATATTATTTTCCATTAAATGTTAATAGCTGGTTAAAGATTAAATAAGGTTGATGTTACTTCACCCATTAAATAAATAATATTAAGTACATGTGATTGTCATTGTCAGTGTCAAGGTAAACGAATAATAATAAGCAAATTGTTGAAATATAATCCTCTAATGTCTAAAATATTCCTCTTTGTTATATTTACCCTCAAATACATGTTTTGAACTTCATTAAATATACATTAAGTTCATTTTCTTAAGCAGTGATGAAAATAAACTTATTAAATAATATTTATCGCTAATTATAAATAATAAAAAATTTAGATAATTGACGATAATGTTTAATAACATTATTTTTGAATGATTTATGTTTCATTTATTTAAATGTACACTCTCTAAAATATTTATATTCAATAATCGTTGCTGTTAACTTGAGATAAGGTTATATTAAGTTGAAAACATTGCTATCTCGTGAGGTATCTATTAAACAATTTCAGATTTATGCTCGTTGGAAAAGTGACATTTGACACTAAAATATCCTCTTGCGGTTTTTTGTTTGATTAATTCAGTTACGAGTACAAGGTTTTAAAAATGGAAGACAACAAACAGAAAATTGAATACATTTTCGTTTTTCTCGATACGGCGAAAAAGATAGCCGGATGGCTAAAATTGTGAAAGATGTTTATCGTCCTATATAAGACTGTAACAACCAGTTATGTACAATTTCTGTTTCGTCGATTTCGTTCGGGTATTTTTGATGTTAGAGATGCACCTCGCATGTGGATACAGCATCGTCGAAAATGTCTATAAAATATCAAAAATGATCGAAGTTAACCGCATGTCAGCAGTCGCAACGCGCAAGACCTAAAAATCTACAAGAAAGCTGTTTTAAAACTTTTTACAAAGTGAATCCAAAATAAAGTTACATAAAATTCACGTAAAAATAATGGATTTCTTTTTACCCAATCTAGTATAATTAACCATATCAAATTATTCTATATATTAATTATATGATGAACCATATTAAATAAATATATTTTTATACCATAACATGTATTTTGGGATTAAAATCTACCAATTACTAAACTTTTTCAAAACATATATTCATCTATTGTTTTACTATAGATTAAACACACATGAAAAATGCCAATATGTAAAAAAACGAATAATGTTTTCTTTCTTAACATGGAGATCAAATTCGTTATTGGCCCAGATATTTTGTTGCAAATTGTTTAATTTCATTAGCAAAAACATCATTAATTTCTTTATTAAAGATAAATACGTTACATCCAAATTTATTAATGAAAGGACTAATTATGCATTTTTTTTTCAATTTCTTTGCTAAGAATTTGTTTTCAAGCATACATAAACACAAATATTCAAACGTAATTACATACACCATCTAACACATTCACATCTATCAGTATGAAACTGAATGAGATTTCATGAATGAGTCTATGCTACATTAAGAAAAAACTGACTATAATGATTCATTAGATTTTATCATTTTCTGTTACAAATCACCGAAATTTGGTAGATGAGAACTCTGAAACAAAAAAGAGATAAGCTGAATTTTATACATAAAGTGCTTCAATATTTTACCTCATAATTGCAAAAGCAAATTATTTACCCAATTCTTAACAATATTTCAGAGCTTAAGCATCGGAAAATTCTAGATTTCTATCAAAAGGTTGTAGTTCGTCATATGTACAGCAAAGAAATATATATCTGTGTGTATTCTAAAAGTTTCATCTCTCTAACAATGACATATTAAAAAAACTATACAGCAATGAGTAAATTACAGAGCAGAGCGTACAACACCTTATTCTGTTTTAAAGTGTACAACATTAATTTTAAATTATAGTTGGCATACAAATGAAATTTATTTCCAATTTGCATTGTCTTAAGCAAAATTGAGAAATACATCTAATAGTTCAATGAAATTACCCTACTAGTTATAAAATAACTTAAAATAATATAAAATAATTTATAATATCTGGATTTTATAAATTAATTAAATATTGTGTTCTCCTAAATAGTCACCAGCATTAGTGAAAGCTACAAAAATGTTATGGCTGTTATAATTCCTATAGGAAATTGAAAAAGGTTAATAAAATTATAAAATATTAATGAGATATTCAAAATGAAATATTTATTTTATAATTTCACACTGTCAGCATATAAGGCAATGTTTGGTGAATAATTACTAAGAATTTGAGGATGTTCTATCATTCTAAGATTCTGGTTAATTGGTTTTGAAGTTTTCTTAAGTAATATTCGAATACAGACAATACAAATGAGCTACCATTGTTGTTACTTTTGGCATTTGGCGAAGCCCAACGCCCGACATGGGCTGGACGAAAGAAGTCAGAAAAAACATCTTCCGTTTTTGAACAGAGCACCCCCTACAGGGTGGAAGTACGACTTGGCTAATAAATAGCACCACCAACTGGGTCTTTCAATTTAAAAAAAAAGGAAGACACAGAAAACCCAAAGTTTGACTGCTAACAACCCCACATGTATTAATTTGGAATAGAAACATGGAGGACATTAGCCCCAGTGATCATTAGTGAAAGGGACGGATTTTTGGATAAGCCAAGATTCGAATTCACTACCTTCCTTTTACAAGAATGATGTCATGAACAACAAATGAAATACAAAATCAGAGAAAAAATTTGTATAGTCTAATTAGTTTTTTAAAACTATAGCCCGTGAAATTTGCCTATATCAGATTTATTTAAGTATTTTAGGACCTTAAGGTCTTAAAATGGCTAAGTATTCACGAAATATGCTATAAAAGTTATTCAAGAGAATAAAGTTTTGAATGTGGATGTACTTTGTTTACAAAGCGCAAATCTTTTATGATATCTGCCATGAGAGACAAACAAAGAAGATGTTCTGATCATGTCCCGAAGCTACATGTTGTCAGTTAACAGTACTAAGAACGGTAAAGAAAGAAAAAGTACACAAAGGTAAAGTAAGATATTTCATGGAATTGTTCAGATACAATCATGCCGTAAGAAATATTTCTCAGCAGAACTTTTAATCAGAAAATGACATGTGTCAGAATCCATACCCATTCTACATATACAGGAACAAATAGAAGCAAAATTCAACTGAGTTGTTATCAACATTTATCGTTGCTTTCATCTATATTTATTTTGTCAATGTTTTAGCAATGCTTTCATTTAGAGCCAATTCCTTATTTATTTGTTGGAAAAATGTTCCTGAATGAAATCGATTTGAATTATTGATTTAAATTAAAGAAGCGAAATATGTATAAGAAGAAATATATAGCATATAGCAACAATAATTTACATAGGTATTTAAAATCAGCATAAAAATGTTGAATGAAATATGTTTGATAAACTTACACTGTTATGTATACAGCAAAATTTGGATCATTGAATTTTTAATTTAAAGAAAATTTCTTTGCAATTATTTATTTCAAAGGCTAAGGTGAAATAACGGCTATAATTATTTATTCTTAATGACTATTTTTTATAAAGTTTCGGAAAGTTAATCGTTAATTTGTTTAATTAATTTTAAAGAAGTGTGATTAATCAAATTAATGAGATTTTTAATGCATTATTCTTCAAACATTTAATCATTTTTTGAGTCGTCAATCTTAGTAAGGACAGTATGATTTATTTCATTTTGCTTAGCATCACAATTACATTATTGATTTTTTTTATTCTTTGTAAAATATAAATAAGATAAGTTTCACATTACTATATTGTTCAAATTTATTACAAATACATTTGAACAGCATACTCTAAATCATATTGTCGAATAAATTGTAAATTTTATTTTACAGTATATTCAAAAAGTGCATAAATAAATATCAACTCAAACTCAAAGATAAATTTAAACTATATGAACCAGATTTTGATTAAAAAAATGAATAAATAATGTTAAATTTTGTTTATTTTCTGTTGAATGACTTATTTTAATCGTCTGCAAAACCAACGACGGAATTGCATTATATATTTAAAATCTTCGTATGAATAAGACCCGGATGTTCATTAACATCAGAAATACACATTTTATGGAAGATTATTAGTTAGTTAGAAGTTTGTCTTGTTAACGGAAGGTAGCGAGTTCGAATCCCGGCTTAGCAGAATATTCGTCGTGTTCACTAATGACAACTGGGGCACGTAAAATATATCGGGTTGCAATGTGCCCCACGTTCCTATTCCAAATTAAAACCCTTGGGGTTCGTTAGAGCCAGGCTAGGGATCTTCTCTGGCTTATATATTTCTAAATTGGAAGACACTGATGATGATGCCATCTATGAGCCAAACATACTTCCACTTTCGTATGGGTGTGTTCTATTTAAAAATGGAAGACGCTCTTTTTGACTTCATTCGCACAGTCTCTAAAAAGCCGGCTTGGCTTCACCAACTGTCATAAGTTACAACAACAACATGGAAGGTTATATTAAAGAAAATAGTACGTAATTTTTTGAAAAAATTATTATACACTTATTTTTTATTGGTCATTTGAAACATTTTTTTGAAATCCGTGAGCTAGAATATTATGAAGATGCGTTTTGATCACTTCATATACATCGACGGACCATTACGATAAAAAAAAAAATTCTAAAATTATTAAAATCTTAGTAATGTAGCAAACTGCTGGATCATACTTTAAGTTTTAACTATAATTACGAAATTTCAATGTGAATTCTTAGTTTTATTTTTCTTTTAATTTTCATTGTAACAACTTTCCTACACATATTGTTACCTAAGTTAGCACTAGTATTACACACTCACCAAAATAACATTGCATACAATTTTGCTAATAATGTTATCCAAAAGTTGGTGGTAAATTTAAGTTTACCCATTATTATATCATTTGTAAAATTTAGATAGATACGCATAGTAATCTCAGACCCTTATATTGATTATATATATCGTGTATCAGCAGTTGACGAATTGCTAATATTGTAATGGTGATATAGTTATTATGCGTATATAAATGTAATATTGTTTTATTAAACAATATTCGGTACGTCTCACGTTATCATCTCTTAAATATGTATCATTAAAGATCTATTTTTTATCAAGTATAAATATGATGATACTAAAATAAATTGGAACACAAATATTTTTATAAACTCATAATTTTATAAGGAAAGCAATTACAAATTGTATTTATTTGTATTTGTATTTTGTAGCATATATTTTAGATATCAATAACTATCCTTATCTTTTATATCAGTCTCGAACACATTTTTTCGTTTCATAATATTTTTGTAAACAAATTATAATATTTACCTATTTATGTACCAAGTGTGTTACAATCAAACTATGCTTTAAAAATTAATTTTTATACATAAAGAGACTCAACTTTTTAATTATATATATCATTGATTTTGTTCAAGGTACTATTAATGAAGGATTTTTATATTTCTGTATAACTAAAATTTATTATTCCAATAATATGCAATATTGGAAATGCACTGTTATTACTATGTTTAATAACCACACAATATAGATTAAAATATCTATTTATTACATTACTAGCCACCTAAAACGCAATGAGGTATGCAGTCAATTTTGCTAGCATTATATAATGGGAGAGGAGATTTCCAAATTTAAGTAAGATAGTTATTTTGAGCAGTGTTTAGTATTTATTTATTAATATTTTCTGTGTTAGCTATTTATGCCATGCAGAATACAATCATGGTGATTACAGATTATCCTTTCGAATAATAGACTATACAACCTTGCAGCTGCATTACGAATCTATAATCATTGGCTTCAGAAGTGTCATATCGTACCCCCCTCGTTGCATCTTGACATATGATAGCCGACGTATTGAGCAATTAATAGTGAGGGTTCTCACAGCCCCATCACGATACTTATAAGAACAGATTCCATTTGTTACCTACCTTTCGGTATCCACACGTGCAATTCGACATCATTTGTAGTTGAATGAAATGTCAGAAAGGCTCCATTAGTTTTCTTACCCTTGAATCAAAGCAACATGTTTTTGGGCATCCGATGGTGTGGTAAACATGTTGGAAAGTGGGCAATGGAATGGAATTTGTTGACGAATCCATTCGATGCTGACCTCACCACGAATGTCAAAATCACGTCTAAACACACCATGGTGAAACACTGATGAACTGCTTGATAGCGTTTTGCATCGCTTTACTGGTCTGGCACACACTATCACGGTCTAGAATAGGTTTGAGTTTTATCTCATTCGTCATTCTCTAGTTTCTGTGTATATCTCTTCTTCTGTTTCTCTGTTTATCTTATTTTTTTACAATTTTAATTTTTCCATTTAATAAATTTATTCTTTTGATAATTATGTTATTCTGTTACACATTTCCACATCCGCAGTATTTTCCGGAGGATTGATGGATTTTTATTTATTCTTCTTCATATATTCAAGAAAATCAACTAATTTAAAGTTTGTGAATTCATTTTTATAATAAACTCATAATACATGAGTCATTGATGTACATAAAAATATGGAAAAAAAGGAAATAACATGATAAATAAGTAGGTAAGGGTTGTTTTACTTAGAATATTTACAGCTACATCATGAACTGTTTTATTATATACGTGCATGCTATTTCACTATTTACGTGCATATTTTTTTTCAATATGTAGCTGTTTATAGTATCAAATAGCATACAACTTGAATATTGGCAATAAATTAAATTTATTTTGCTTGAATTTTATGCATAAACCTATATTATATTCTATTTTATATTTTTTATTTAAGATTTACTTTTTTAGTTAATTCTTTCTCATATGTATTTTTTTAAAAAATAGGACTTCTTTATTTTCTTATTTTCTAAACTTCATACAACTTAAATATCTAAAACTAATTTTATTGCTTAGATTTTATTATATTGTACAAATTAATTTTACAGCTTTATGAATTAAAATTTTCATCATGTGCTTTATATTTATTAATAATTTATATTAAATAATAAAAAAATCGAATATAAAGCAGGAAAGTAAATATATTTATGTAAGTGCATATTTATGATTTTTTTAATTAATTGTTGTATTTAATATCCAAAAAACTCAAAATGTATAAATGTATAATATTGAATCTATTATCTAATGTATTCATATTGAACTCCCATATGTGCAATATATTATATTAATTAAAAAAAATTGAAAAAAGTGTTATTAAAATTACATGCGCTTATGATTCGAGCAACTTCAATAAAATCTGTAATAACAGAAATCAGGAAGTAAAAAAAAAAAAAAAAAAAAAAAAAAAAAAAAAAAAATTGAATATTCAAATCCCATTAAACTAAATCCAAACTAGTTTTTTTACTTTATTTTTCTTCTATATATAAAAAATAAATAAAACAATCCATCGAAATGTAGAAAAAAAAATCTTTTCGCCTTTAGTTACTTCATAAATAAAAGATTTGACTTTCATTACGCTTTATAACTTTGTAAAATGAACTTCTTCCAGAAACTTCATTATTAATTCATTATTTTTTTTCATTCCTTCTTAAAGATATGCGAATCTGAAAGCAAACAAATGAAAAGAAATTATGAAAGACCAGTTTTTTTAAGTGGAAATAATGTATCAAATATGATCAAAAAGAGGAAAGGAAATTAATTTAGCCGATAAGGTAGTTTCTTACAATAGATGTCCATAGTTGTAGGAAGCGATGCTATTCAAAAAAGAGGGAAGTCGGGGAAAGTAAATTCGGATGTAGATAAAGGAATTGGGGAAAGATTATAAAAACGTTCGTATTATTTGGGAAGCGATTTCCGTTAAAAATGGGAAAGAAAGCTTTAATAGTTTACCAGATTGAATTTTAATTGGCGGTGAAATGAAATCAAGAAATAATGAAAATATATGTTAATTGTTTCCAGAAAGATAAAAGTAAAAGTTTTATTTATGCAATTTATATTTTAAAGAAATTAAAATTGCATAATTCACATGTTTTATTTCCAGTATATATAAATAACTGTATAAAAATTAACATAAAATAACATGTATTGTTATTTTTTTATACATATGTATAAAAAAATAACAATACATATATTAGGATATTTTAATTTCAGAATTTTAAGGAGCACACACACATTATATAATTTTTACCGCACAAATTAACAATCTACCAACACCACAGAAAAAAATCGATTTCAGAAATTATATACTTTTATTTCTAATTATTGCTTACAAGAATTTCATAGTATGGATACTTGTTCATTATTTTTAATATGATACATAATCTTTAATTTCTGTTTAGCATTTTACAATGTTTTTCGAATGAAATATTTATTGCATTTCAAATGTCACCTATTGACATACAACAAGTATTAATGCTTGTTATTTTACCAGAATATTAGATACAAAATCAATTTGGTATTTTTAAATAATAATTAAGTTACTTTTAAACCGTATACAAAATTCAAATTTGCATTTCTAATAGAATGAAAATCGAATATAAAAACACATCTGAATAATAATTTATTTTTGTTTAAATGAAAATTTTTAATCATTTTAATATTTATGCTTTTTTGATATAAAAAAGTAAAGAGAAATACACTGTATTCACAGTTTCGATTAAACTCAATTCATGATGTTTCAATTATATATATTTTTTTTAAATAAAGAACAATAGTTTCAATATTATTCAGATATTTTTGTTATATTTATTTTAAATAAGAAAATAAAGGTCTAAATACAGTGACTGAATATTTTCATTGCGGAAACTGATTTTATTTAAACATGTTAAAACAAACGTCTTCTTTTTATGATTAATTATATATAATTGTGTATGTATGTATAATAATGTAACATACTTTAAGTGATTTTTAAATGATAATCTATGCTATTCTTTTTACTTAAATGTCATTATTTATATGCAAACAACGAAAAAATAAATTATAACACTGATTTTAATTCCATTTTTTTCTTTTCGGAAATTCTCTATTGAGTCGTGAGCTTAAATTTATATAAGAGCTGAGAGCTGATAAGAAAGTATTAAATTTTCATTTTCCTTGTCTTGTTATAGTATTTACTTTGGTTTAGGAGTCTACTAGTAAGATGTTGCCAGGATGTACCAGCTTATAATGAGGGAATCGTGTTTATTTGCCTAACAATGTACCACCCACTGTGCCGAAGAGAGGGGAGAAGAGGGAGCGGCGAATCTTAAAGGCATTCGCTAATGGACACCATTCCCAAAGAAAAGATCTTCGGAGAAAGGGCGCCATCTATCGAGCCGCGCCTGTCTTTCATCTATCAAATTAAGATCAAGGTAAAAGAAGTTTGTGATGGCAACTATGTCTTTCTTTATTTTTTCTTTTCTTTTTTTGTGACTAGACGTCTTGCGGTTTTTATTTCTTTTTGGGTTCTATTAAATTACCTCACATCTGAAATCAATGTTTAGAAATATTTCTTAATTAATGCAAAGAAAAATATTGTAATATTTCTTCCTTCACATCAAATATTCGTAATTTTATTTATTTTTTTTTTTTGTATGAGAAGATATCTACCCTTAAATTTATAAAATAATCGACCTTTCGAAATATTTTTTATAATCAATCATTGAATTATTATATTAATTACAGTTATCGGTTGTGAGGTGATTATTGCACAACAAACAATTATTTCTATATAATAACTTTATTCAGTGTTCGTTTGCTTTTATATTTTAGTAAAATTTAAATAAGAATATATTTATATATTTATAAATATATATTATGTTATAGAATATATATATATATATATATATATATATATATATATATATATATATATATATAT
>JAPDSC010160546.1:47948-61073 GCA_026290005.1 Latrodectus geometricus
TATATATATATATATATATATATATATATATATATATATATATATATTGTGTAGTAGGGTTGGTTGTGGGTGTGTATTTTCACTATACTCTCTATTTGAAATTTTTATTCTGTTTAGCATAAAAATTGGTTAAAGATTGCTCTCAATTTAAAACACTAATATTAAGGAAAACAATGTAATGCTAGAGTATTGTAAATAAAGTTAATAATATTTATATAAATCCAAAGTTTAAAAAAGCTAATATTATTATAAGCATTTATTTTAACAAGTTTCCTTATAGTGATTATTTTATATAATGATTTATTTTCCTTCAAAAGAGACTATTATGATCCAAAATAACTATCAAGCGCAAAATGTTATAATGAATCATTCTTCTAAAATTACAAATTAAAAAAAGGATTGGATATAAAATATTTATTATATGATGTTATACTAACTTAAATCATTAACTGATATTTTGACTAAGTATATTGAAAAACTTGATGGCTTAAACTTGTAAGGTATTTTGATATTCTAGCTCACAGATTTCCTTACTGGAGGATCTTTATAGATAGCGGTCTGGATCCACGTGTCGAAAAAAATCCCAGACACCTACGCAACACACTAGCATGCAGAAGGTAAACGCATAACATTTACTTCCCAGGGATTCACCTGGGTCTTGTTATGGGGTTTTCGGGATCGATAACACTCACTGCTAAACAACGGAAGATGCGTGTTGCACTTCTGACTTCTGCATGCACATCTTTTGGAGTGAATGCTCTGGAGTTTCCAGATATTCGCCTTTTGTGATACGGAAATAATTTCAACAATAAAAATTCCTCCAAGAATGTAATTTACGTAGTGAGAAATAATGGGCTATAAGGCTGTCCACCACATGATGACAAAACATGCACTTACCATTTTAGCCATGCTAGAATCGAGCTTGAAATATTTCATTCTAAACAACATTGTTCAACTACAGAAGATGTTTTCAAATAATACAGATTAATTTCAATTTTCGGGTTACATGCAGACTTAATAAAATAAATAGTGGGAATATATATAGATAATTCTTAAGTACGCAGTGTTGCTCACATCTCATGATTAACTGAGGTAAATCATGTGATATATACAACATTAAGTAAAATACCTGATTTAAATCAGAAATATTATATAATCATGAATGCTAAATTTCAAAGAGATTGATATAAGCATATCATTAAATATAAAATATAAAACAATTAATATTTAATCTTGACCTTTTGCGTCTAGCACTAGGATCTATAATTTATCTGAAATTTACTTGAATACTTTTAACAAGTAATTACAGATTCGAGATAACTCTCCATTACATCGTTCATGAAAATTTTATATATTTTTGAGTTTTCCTGAAAAAATACGTATACACCTCCCCACCTTTGTCATCTGATTGATGTAAATTAGATATTTTTATTACTATATAATATTTTTTTAGTGTAGTTACGTAGTTAATACAATATTATAATTTAGAATTTTTCACTTTATACTTATGTATTTAAAAATACATTGTTATATTTAAATATATCTTTTAAATGTTAATGTATATGTAAAATATAATGTTAATGTAAAATATAATGTAAAATAATGTAATGTTAATGTAAAATATAAATAATTTCCATTCAATATATTTTATTTTTGATTCTATTCTGCATTTTGTTAAAAAGATAATTTAACTGAAATTAATCAAATACGTAATATTTTAGAAAATTTAAGATTTTTGTTATTCTTAATTAAAAATTAATGATTAATTATAATATTAAATACGTAAATAAATAAACTTATTCTTTAAAGCAAGACAAATGTATTTAAACTAATAAAATAATTAATTGATCTTATGTATTTTTTAAATTTTAGATTATATTACACAATGTAAAAATATATATTTGTTTTTAAATTTCTTATTTTTTACTTACTTTTACTTAAAAATTCAATCAATTATTCAATAAAAGATAATTTAATGACTATTAGAAAAATCCTTTCAAATTTTAATTATTTGAATAATATCTGGAACCAAACTCAGAAAGAAGAAAAGATTTAAGAGAAAACATTCTTAGAGCACAATTCTTAGAAAAATTAACTCATAATTTATTTGAAAATTTTAGTTACTTCTACATTATTAGAAATGCTTATAAAATAAAGTAATGAAAACGGAAACGCGTGAGAGGAAAAAAAAATACATTTTGAGAAATGCTGTTATTTGTGAGAATCGATATTGATTCGAAAGTGATATTTTGTTCCCTTTTTTGCAAACTTAACAGAAAAACAAAAGCATGATATGATAAAATAGCGATTCATTTAACGATCGAATGAGACATTTTTTTTTTCCTGCGGGCTCTAATAATGTCGTCAGTATACGAAGTAAATAAATGAAGCTCTTTTATCTGGCATCTGCGTAACGTTTGCCAATATATCGGAATTTGGGAACTTTATCTTTTACTATCAAGTACACAGTGGCTCAAACTAAGTGAATAACGCTTTCCGTTTTAATGTGGGAATAAAAATCGATAGAAACGGAAGCGCTGTCTGTGGGTACTCTGGCCATCATTAATTTCCACTTATTTCTGAAAGTAATAAAATACGATGATGAAGTAAAAAAAAAGTGCGAGCAAATTTGATGAAACAGAAAAGATATTCATTTCCAACTTCCTGCCCGACGAAGTAGTTAGGCATAGTGCGATTATCAGGAGTGGTTGTTTCTAAGCACTTTGGCGGCAGAGGGCGCTGAATTGCTAACTTACTTATGCAACACTGGGGAGTGAAAAGTGATGCTCTACTCACCGAAATTAATCTCTAAAATTTAATTACGATACGATGTCTGGAAATTCGACAAAGGAAAAATATGAAATGCTTCTGTATGAGAACTTAAATATCGTGATACGCGATTTTGAGTAATTACCCTTGCTTTGAACAGATCTAATTATAAAAGGGATAAAACGAGGAAACTCTGTCTTTTCTGCTATATTAAAAGCTTTTTCGCAGAAAAACTATAAAGATGTGTAACTGGCATTGTGTTCCTGAAACTCTTGTGGCGAGAGATAAATGGTGTGTTTTGGAAACAGGAAGAATAATGGCTTATCAGGAAACCTTTTCTCTGGAAGGGAAGCAAGTTTCGGAAACTTCTAATGACTACATCAAGGGGATTTGTGGTCTGAAGAGGGATTTTGAGGGTTTTAGCATGCCAAATCTTTCACTATTTGCCTGTTTCTAAAAGACTCCTTTCAGAAATGATTAAATATTGCTAGTTAGAATGTTTACAGTGAAAAAAGAAAATATCATTGGGTGCTTATCTTTGTGGGACTCAGTATTTATAGATAAAGGAGAAAATTAAGGAAATGATAAAATTAAACTAGAACTTTAAATGTATAAGTAACTCACACATCTAATTACAAGATTTTTTATGTATATACATATTCATAAAAAATGTCAACTTTGTATAGTAAAAAAAAATCCTTTCTAGATTTTTCAAAATATTATTTTAGAAACGAAACATAAATTATTTTTCCTAATTTTTTTTTGAAACATGTTTCATTGGGAAATATGTCAAACTGTTGACAATAAATGTATAGTAGTTTGAATGCTTATTATAAGAAAAGTCATTATGTTATTTCATGTGCTTCCATGTCGAACGTTTTTTTTTATGTCATATATTAATATATTTACCACTTTAATGTATGTTCCAAGCTACTACTAGGATTTCCACAGTTTATCAAGTGGGAGGGGGGAGTGATTTAAAATTGTATTGCCGGATACTTTTTAGATGTGCCATGGTTTACCTCGAAGTTAGTAGGTCTTTCTAATTTAGGCCCAGGGACCAAGCAGAAACTCACAGAATCACCATTTCCCAGTGGTATTATTTTACAGGAAGGATATTACAATCACATGGTATATTTAACATGTCCAAAACGCCATTAACCAATATAATGTGTCTTTCTTGGGTTGGTTTCAAAACTTATCACCTTCCAGTAGCCAAAGAAAGCACCTTAGCCATCCAGGCCATCACAACATTTTTGAAGAAAATATAACATAAATTATTAATTTTTAAATTCAAAATTTATATTAGTTATTAAAATAATTGTGGTGTGCCAATTCAAATGACTCTAATGGCGGATTATCAAATATAGAATCAACTTCATTTATCTATATTAAAATATATAAAAAATATTAATTTTAATCACATTACCAAAAATATAACGATGTTGAAAAACTATAACAATCTAAATGCATTTTGGAAAAAAAAAATTTTTTATTCATAATTTTTGAGGGTTTTTTTTCCCTCACTAAAAGTTAGCTATTTAAAACAATTTTTTTTTCATTATTCAAGATTTGTAGTCTTGAGAAATATATATTAATATATTACATATTTAGAATTGAATATGATTGTTTTTTTTTCTTTCTTTTTTTTTTGCATTTTACTGAAAAATTTATTAATTTTGAAATGCTATAAAATAAATATCTAAAGCTTTAAAGTAAAGAATGAATATCATAGACACATTTATTTGCTGCATTTATATCTTAGGTACGTTAATTTTCATAAAGCTTCTTCATTTTTTTTATTTTAGTGAACGGTTACCATGCAAATAAATTTCTTGGTTTTTATTAATACCGAATCAAAGACCACATTAAATAAAACACTTATTGGTACATGAAGTACTCGTTACCAAACTTTACTTTTTTTTTTTTTTTTTTTTTACTTTGGGGAGTTACCTGAGATAAATCGGCTTAACTGTGGTTATAATAAACTTTCAAATATTTTTTTATCAGGTTTTGCTGAATAGAAATAGGAACGAAATGCGTTAAATCTCTATTTTTAGAATTCTAACAAAAAATTATGTTAGGTTTAAACTTAATTATGAAAGATAACTCATGAGGGAAACTTAGTAGCTGATAATTGAGCACAACAGCACATTCTACCTCGAAATATTTCTGCTTACACTTTGTTATATTTACCTCTAATTATTTATTTTACACTCAACGAATAATATCTGACTACAAATCAACAAACTTTAATATATTTTCATATAAAGATTTGTAATTATAGATTTATCCTCAATTTATTTCGATTGTGAAATTATTTACAAAATTTTTAAAATTGTATGCGTATTTCTATTATTTATAAAACTAAACCTTATGATGTCAAATTCTATCAGATCATTTTCATGCAAAAACACGTTTGTTTTTTTTTTTTTTTTAAATAAAAGTTAAAGTTAGTACATATATTATATAATTAATCTTTAAGTAAAGAAGAAATATATTTTTCGTAATTAAATTATGTGTTTTTAATTTATATTTCAAAGCACACTCGTATATGATCTTGTTTAAATGTAAACAGTACATTTTTTAGTGAAGTCATTTTGAATATTTCTATTTAACATGTTAAAATCTAATTGAATGAATCCCAAATGAAGACATTTTTTGTAAAGTTACTTATCGGAAATAACTTTCCAAAAAAGTTTAAACAAGAGATATAAGGGTTGAAGAAAACTATTTCCCAAAAGGATAAAATTAGTTGCGAAAAAAGATGAGTCTCTACAAATTTAATTTGTGTGGAACAATTTAGAATAAAAGCAGTCTCATGACCAGTATGGCTTCCGCTGTTCATTTTTTGTTCCAGTTTCGTGCAATAATAGATTCCAAATATCTGAGTTTGTGGAATAAATGACTTTTTCTCATTTTATTTTTCTCCTTTCATCGGCTGCTTACGAGAAAATTGCCACAGTTTTTTTTCCTAGTTATTTAACTACTGCGAATTTGACATAATTCGTTTTATGCGAATGTGTATTCCCATTATTGGATAGATTCCTTTAAACCTTTCATTGGTTTATTCTTTTTCTTTGTTTTCTGTATATTTTGACTTCGCTACTTGCAGCAACGTCATAAACTTGGCGACTAAAATGGAATGGAATAGTTAATGCTCTAAATTGTTTCTTTTTTGGGCGTTTAATGAGAAACGAGTTAAAAAGAACAACGTTACCTGCATTCACCCAGAGGAATTAAATAAATCAATAAACATAAAAATACTGAATGGTGCTGAAAATTTGAATTCTATTTCACAAATATTTAAATTCATCTTATATATCTCTGGAAAAAATTTGGGTAGACGTTTTTTGAAGAAAATGGGTAAAATAATTTTAATGTTACTTAAAAGTAATTAGGTATAAAAATGATGCAGAACATTTATTTACTATTTAACTAATTAATTTTCAGTTGTTGTAATCTATCATTTTAAAAATTCATAGTTATATCAGTAGCAATTCTATATGTACTTAAAATTCCTAGCATTGCTATTTCTTCTGAATAAAACATATTAGATTTTAGTTAAGGATTTTTAATTAAAACTGTATTGATAAATTAATACAATATATGAAGAATAAAATAAATGAAGGGATTTTATAAAATTGTAATAAAATATTTTTAATTTTGTTCTGAATGCCAAAAATTGTATAATTATAAATTATAAAAACTAGGCAATTATTTGATTTTATATTTAAAATAATTAAAAATTCACAAAAAGTAGGCTTTTTGGTTTATAATATTTGCAGTTAAGTATTGTGAGGTTTAACTTTTTAAGATTTATGCATTCGAAACATAAGTCTTATTGATCCTAATATTTTTCTTATTTACGTTAAAACGTTAAATAAGTGCAATACATTTTAATTTGAAAAATTGTATGCACAACTTTAAAACTTTTAGTTTTAGTATATTTAAATAATTAAAAATATTAATTTTACAATTCTCCTAGGTGCTATTTATAGCTTGAAGTTATAATATAACTATTAATGTGTCTTTCTCTTTCTAACACATACAATCTCCTTGTCTACTATAGACGTACTCAGAAGTTATAAAATTTACAGAAGTAATTAAAGTGAAACACACACACATACACAAAATTAAATGTCAAATGAATAAATGAAACGATCAAAAGTCGAGAACATCATTGACAAAAAGGAAAATAACATGAATATTGAAACATATAAGTTTACAGACAATTTACACAGAATATTTTCAATTGTTCTTCAAGTACAACACAGGGAATTCAAGGCTAGGCGAAAATCCACAACTTGAGTCACATTTTTCTAACATTTATTTAAAATGTTTAATCTTTGATTGAAAAGAATCTAGTAACATGACAATTTACCGTGACAAGAAAAGAACTTAGAAATTTTAAAATCAATGGAAAAGAATTCTTGGCATGTTGTGTATGGTAAACAGAACGAAATAATTTTATGTCACTTCACCATCAGAAGAAAAGATATATCCTTCCTTACTCAGTAAAAATTTGCATTGAATATTTCCAGTATAGATTTGGAATACGTATTAATATCCTCGGATACTTTAAGGTATTTTTAGCTAAGAAGTGATATTTGTTTTACATAGATTCTGAGATGACCACACTTGTTAGCAAAACGGATATGCATTCCCATATTTTTATGAGAACTGACAGTTAATAGAATTTCGATTTCTTACTTATCATTTCTGCAAGTACTGTTCAAATGATGAAAAGCAGATAATGAGAATCAACAAGTATTTCTTCAGGATATTGTCCTAATACACTTGATTAATATGACAGTTAAGTAAAAATAAAACGTTTTGCTTGGAAAACTGACTTCATTCCATAGAGGTTGATTAAAAGGACAAACATCAGAATGACTTTCAAAAAAATAAAGGTAAGTCCAAGCTTGTAATTCATTTAGGCACATATTACAGAGAAAACCATAATAATTTTTTTTCATTAGTCTCTAAATAATCAAACGAATTTATGTGCTCTAAATTAAAAATAATGAGGAAGGTTAGTTAAAGAGGCATTTAGATTTATGCAGACTTTCAAAGTATAATTTGCCAATGCTTTAAAAATTTTATTCATAGATTCCATTTTAGAGTGAATAGGTGAACGTCTAGGAAGAACAATATAGCTAATAAATGAAAGTTCTATAGCCATTAAGAATATGAAGATTTCTGTATTACTTTTTTCAGATTTCTTATATTATGTACATATAACTTTCTTATTTATTAAGAAAAAGTCCCAAAATTCTAATCAATTTTGTAGATCAGTTTCTGAATCTAACTGCATTTATGATGATTTGATGAAAGTTATTAATGTTTTCACATTTAAAGAAAAGGAATTCAAAGTGATTTTTTCATAATTTCAATGTGATTTTGAATGATACATTTTTCTAACAATTTCTACAAACTCCTATTGAAAAGAAAGTATGAACAAAGTAATTTTGTTTCCTCAAAACTTTTGGAAGCAACTATACCATTGCTATTTTAAAAGTTTGTAATGAATTCAAGATATGTTTCCAATGAGACAAAATCAATCACTTCTTGTACATACAAAAAATATTAAAAGTCATTTTTTGGAAAATAAAAAAGCAAGTCATCTGAAGATGTAATTTTGAAAAATGTATCGAGTTGATTTAAAAGATTATAGAGCCTGGAGGATCATCTTTTGTCAGAGAATAAACATTAATTGCTGACGTAATCTGATGTTCCACTGTCTTCTCATCCAAGATGATTTCAAGAAATTTATAGATATTATGTTGTATAGCAGTGCAGAATCATTAAGAAATATGGCCATCAAACATTATCGAATGCACAGTTTAGATCCATAACTGGTGTAAATTTTATTTTCTTTCTATATTTTAAAATATATAAAAGTTCATTTACAACAGACTTCAAAGAATAAGCCCTAACTGATAGTATTATAAAATATTTCTAGACTAGTTTGCTCTAATATTATTAAGATGAGGAGTTCTTGTATCTAAAGTTTATAAGAATCCAGACACAACCACAAATGTCTTGTCCATTGTGCACTTGTCAAAAAAGGTATTGAAGTTCACATTTCTCTCTCTTACAACGTTATTTTACCAGTTCGCAATTTTTCAATTGAATATCCTTAAATTAGAAGATATAATCAGATTATGTAATTTTGGTTCAAAGATAATAAAGTAATCATTTTATGGCTCGAAAGAGATTCTTCCTCAGAGTTCTCCCAACTTTGAATGTATGGCATTCTCAAGCTACCAAGCGTAAGATCAATGCAAATTAAGACATGCGGGGGACCGAAAATAAGACCGTTACTTTCATTAACTAGAAACAAAAGATTTGGACTAACAAATCCTCGGGAAACAGAAATGAGACCTTGACAGATAGATGACTTGCTGTACGAATACATAATACTTCATTCTCTCATAATCATCAACTTCCAACAATTTTTGATAATTCTATATAAACATTAATTAAGGGCTTCAAATATACAGAAAATATTGCCAAAATAGATTAAGTAATTTTTAATCTAAGAGAGCAGTATTTTTAAACTTTTTTATGTCCAGAGGACTGAAAGATTAAGAAAGTTTGTCAGTCACATAGATGATGAATTAACTTTGACATGTAAGTATCGCAGAATTGTGATATTCATATTTAACACGTGAGCACACCTGCTAGGCTTTAGAAACTCGTTCTTTTTCAAATATACTTTAAAAAATCCTCTACTTTCGAGATGTTTTCAGACTTTCAGTGTTTACATTTATGTTAAACTACTTTCTATAGGATGTAATTTTCTTATTTCTGAATTTAATGTAAAATTCTGCATGTATATCTGGCACGTATTCATATTTTAATGAACGTTCTTGAAGTTTAATTCAAATTAATATCTCAATATCATGTTTGCCACACATTGGACAAAATGAAAAAAAAATCTTCAATATATTTTGCTATGTCCGATAAAAACATTTGTAGTAAACACGAACACAACACATACACTTACAAAAAATGTGAATAAATGATAGGTACGTTTTGTGATTATTTTTTGTATATGACTAGTATTTGTTCTTTAACAGAAAAAGCCTTTAAAGTGGTAAAACGTAAATTTGGAAACACTGGTTAACAAAAATATCTGACCTTGGCTCATAGATTCACTGCGCGTCCTCATGTATATACTTACGCCTTCCCCAAATTAAAATTACTTTAAAAATCTTTAAAAGAAAATCTCATGAAGAGTTCTATTCAGATGAAAAAGGCATCAAAGAAAATATAATGCAAAATAATATTATAATAATATAATTTTATAATTCCAGAATTAAACTTGTTTCATAAAAAATATGTAATAAGTTTAGAATAAAAGTACAATAGACTGAAATCCATAGTTTTTTTTTTTTTTTTTTTTTTTTTTTTTAAATTTATTTCCGAAAAGTGCATTTTTTATGAAGCTTGAAATTATTGAAGTAAATTACTAATTGAAGTTAATAATGAGATATGAAGAACTTAGCTTCCAGAACTTTTAAGAGTTAAAATAATCTCTTAGTCATAGCTATGCATTATAAAATACAGTTACGCTGCTATTTCTAATACTATATTTTTAATCAAAACTTAAAATTTAATTCTCCAAGAAATAAGAAGATTTACATTGGTTCAAAATTCATTAAAATGGTATTTACATGGTATCAAAGAATTAAACTTATTATTTCATGTAATATAGAATTTCTAGTAATAAAAATCGTTCGTAATACATTTGTTACATTCATGTTGCTATTATGTGTTGACATTCGATGAAAGTACATTCCATTAGAAAGTTTATAATTAATGGCACAGAATATTTTTATTATCTTTCATTTTATGCTATAAAATCTCTCATTTTTTTTAATTTTTAGGCATCATAACTCTTAAAATAATCATCCAGAATTTTATTCAATGTGCAAATTAAAGTTAAAATAACATTCAAAATTAATTTGTGATCATTTTAGTGAATATTATTTATTAATTTAGTATGCCACATATTTTTTATCATCAAATATTATTGGAAAATATGCAAATGGAATTAACATATCAAAGATGTTGAATAATTTTCTAAGCTTAATGAAGGAAGAATTTTGATATTTTTATTTTGTGGATAATAAATTAGAATTATATTTCACAAATAAACAAAAAATATGACAATAATAGAACTTATCCCTGTAAAAAGTATTTTGAACATGTTTTTAAAATAATTTTATGATAAATATAACATGATTAACTTAGAGGAAAATTTTAGAATATCAAAAACACATTCTTAATATTCTTTTATAAGTTACAATAAAGATTAGTTTTTTAGGAAACAGAACATTAAACACAAAGAATTCTTAAGCTTTTAGAACGTATTTTTCCTTTATGAGATTATGAAAAGTTAATTAAATTTTCTATCTCGGCATCAAAGTGTTCAAAAAATTCTTAATGGATGTTTTCTTTCATTAAAATATAAGGGAAAATAGTAAATTAAGCCAAATAATTGAGCTTTTTATTAGGCAAAAATCGGACTTGTAAATGCAATATTTACTGAAATTTAAATACATAAGCTAGAAAAAACTTGTTTTTTGTGTTAGGAAATATGATTAGCAGTTATTCTGCTTATGAACTATATTTTTTGTTATTTATGAAAATATTTTGTTGTCTGGAAAAAAAAAAGTACTATGGATATTAGTAGATTAGTAGTCTAAACTAAAATGATTAAGGTGACTAACATTCTAAACATGAATAATTACGATATATATATAATATTTTATGTCCTAATATTAACAAGAATATTTGTTTACATTTACTGGCAAAACACGTAAACAAGATTTTTTTCAACATAGCAAACAATTCTATCAAGCCAGTAATCTTTATATTGCATATAACAAATTAAATTAATAATTTCTTGATATTAATAAAAACACTTATAATTTTTTTTATTTAAATTGATTTATTAGTCTAAATTTCTCAAAGGATGTCAAATAATGATCTTTCTTAAAAAATGGCACCGTTAAAAAATATTTAGCATTAAGCAAGATTTCTTTTCATTATGTGCTTGAGTTTAGAAAAAAAAAAGAAATATGAGAATAAATTAAAGTATGATGCTTCCATTGATTACTGTTCCATGCTGAAAAACTGTAACAAAATTCTGTTGAAACGAAACAAATTTAATAATTCTTTCCGAAGTAAAACAAGGAGCTTCATTTTATTATTAATATATTAAATATTTTACCCAAAAATGTTGATTTATATATTCTATTATTTATATTTTATAGAAAATTTTTTATTGTTTGAATCTTCTCATATCATTTATTATTTACGAAGATAACAAAGTATCATAAGATAAATGTCCAGAGAAATAATGGAGATTTAATACTGGGTTCATGCAATTGTTTCAAGAATTTGATGACAATAAAATCGATAAAGCTTTCATTCGAATTGAATTGAAATCGAGTAGACTTTATTGACTTAACATGAGTTCATTACTGTGACATAAAATGAGACTTGTCTTGAATCTAGAGCGCTATATAAATAGGAAACTGATAATAAGTGTTAAATTAGATTGTCTGAAAAAATTATTTGGATCAGTTTCGTATGATCTGTCGATTTTTATTTAAAGTATGTTTGTAAAATAGATTAAATACGTAGAATATTATAGCCTAAATCGATTTTATAATATATAATGGTAAATAATTTAAATACCGATAAATTTAAAACTGGTAAATACATTAAGTTATGGATAAAATAAACTGCTTGAATTAGTGAATTCAGTAATAATTAAGTTTGAAAATATTTTAACTTATTACAATACTAAATTTTAAAATAAGCAATAGTTTATTAATTGTTTAAGTAAGATTGCCTAGAGTAATTTTGCAAAATTTATAATTGTGTTATATTTAATATTACAGTCTGTCTTTTAAATGTGAATGGATCTGAAAGCATTCATTTAAAGGAAAGCAAATGAAACAGATCTAGTTTATTGAAATTATAAGAAAAAATAATTTCTATACCAGGAAACTTAAAATATTATATTATAATTAATTATATAAAATATAATCATACTGTTATATAATTAGAATATGATATATTACATATTATATTCCTTGAATATTATATTGCTTTATCACACCAAATAACATAAAGAATAACACATTTTTCCTCAACCAATGATATACCCACAGCAATTTTCTTTTAATGTAATCCAGTATAGATGTGTTTATAGTTAATCAAAGAGGTGATTTCATCATCTCTCATTTAAGTATTTTTCAATTCAAATTTCAATATAGTAGTGTAAAATTTATATATCTATATATATATATGATAATACGGTATACATATAAAATA
>JAPDSC010160546.1:66073-77391 GCA_026290005.1 Latrodectus geometricus
TTAAGCATTACAAAAATGAATTAAATATAATTGTTTCATTTAGTAATTTATATTTCCACTTCATAATCAAAAATTCGAATTTTTTCATGAAAAGTTAGAATTTTAATATTCAGTTATTATAGTGTTTGAAGATAGATAAAATTATAACTCAATTAATGATGTAAGTGATTCGTAATGTTTTTATTATTATTTTTTTTTTAGTTTTTTCTCTTAAAAATGAAATACGTAAAATTCATGTAACGCTTCCAGCATTTACCAAAGAAAGAGAGATAGAAAGCAAGATAACATTATAGGGAATAAAAGATTTTGCCAAGAAAATTACTCCTTAAGTTTATTTCCATTTTCCTACACCAAATCCTTAGATGGTTCTCGTTTAACAACACGCCCTGCTTCCGAAATCAGTGTACGATCACAAGTAATTAGGTTGCTGCTGTATTGAGTTTAACTTTCGTCATGACAGAATCGCTTGGAACATTTCCAACATCTAATCAATGATCATCAGCGGCTATTATTTACCAGAGAATATGGAATACCCAAGAAAAGAAAAAAAAAAAAAAAAAGAAATAGATCTGGCCACGGTAGTCTGTCTCTTCCTCCATTTTTCCGATAAAATCTTTTGAGATTTGCACCATAGTCTCTGTTAGTGACATTTCACCATAAAGCGAAAATCAATTCGAATAACGTAGTGACTTATTGAAATAACGCGTATTGAAATGAGAGGATAACAATCATAATAATGGGAACCCCGGAAAGGGAACGGAAAATGTGAGCTTCAGTGAGCGGAAAATATTCAAAGTATGATTTCTAGCCATCAAGAAAGGTGCAACTAAGATTGATGGAGTACGTCTTGTTTTTTACTCCACCAAAGGCAAATAAAAAGGAAAATAAAAAAAGCAGTTCATCGGAACATTGTTTTGATACCATAAGGTACAATGAAGAGACACAGCCTTTACGTTTTTTTTTATCATCAAAGGTTGCAGTTAGATTGATATTTGATGGTGTTTCGCCAAGTGTGTTTCATTACATAGCAGCCTTTCCTTCTGGTAACATACTTTAGCTCAATCTTTTTTCAGTTATTTTTACTATTTACGAAGAAACAAATTGTTTTGATGAATGTTATCTTTATTTTTCCTGATGATTGGACTTAATAAAAAAAGTTTATTTACGTGAATAAATAAAGATAATATTATTTTAATAAAGAGTAAAGTATAATTGAAGAAGAAAAATGTATAATTGAATGTCAAAATAAATTTCTGCAATAAACAAAACAATAATTCACTCATGTATCAATATGCTTAAAATAATATTTGCAAGATTGTTTCACCTAAAAACTATTAATAATTTTGCATAGAAAAGTCACAAATCTAATGGAAAAGAATATTTTAATTCATGTTTTTAACAACGTTTGTATAATAATAAGATATATAAACAAATAAAAGTATATTTCTTTATATAGTTATTTATATTTCTAGAATGATTTTTTTAAAAACAAATAACTCTTAGCAAAGAAAATTTTATTCAATTGAGGGCAAAGCTCCACATCTATCTCATATTTACTATATAAATTATTTTAAGGCTTGATTTACTCTTGTAATTATCTAAACAAAACATTTTTTTCTGAATTTGATGGTAACAGGAGTTAAAGTAAAATTGTTTCCTAATTCTTTAATAGGAAAAATTAAAAAAAATTAAAAATTGAAATAAAAATTTTTGTTTAAATTATTTGTTATAGGTAATGGGATTTTTAAAAACTGTGCAGGTTATATATTCTAATACTTCTGGTTTCAAAATACTTACATACGCAATATTTATTCATCGTAGAATAAAGTGCTTGAAAATAAAATGAGTATAATTTATTATTAAGATTAAAACATTTAATTAATTTAATAAAATAATGTATGTTTAGTTTCAAATCTACATGTAATACCTTTAATTTATCATATATTGAGATGTATATTAGATAATCTAAGTAAATATAAATTCATACTATAATTGCAGAGATTTATTTGGAATAGTATCAAATTTAGCTTAATCATGTCAAAAATAAATTTTATGACAACACATTATTATAGACAAGAAATTTGTATTGTATAATTGATTTATGAATGCAATTTTTATTTGAACTAATTTATGAAAATTATACTCATAAATTACAAATATCATGAATGCTAAAATTTATGAATGAATTAGCTAATAGTGCAAAAATTTTATAAATAAACTTATACAATTAGTTATAAATAAAATGCATACACAATCAAAGCACTGATAAGTTAGGTCAAATGATGTTTGAGGTCACTGATTTAGGTCAAATAAATAAATGATTTAGATTAAATCATTTTATTGATTCTTAAATTTTTATTCTTATTTATTTTGATATAATAAAAATCTCTCTTTCAGTTATTTTAAATGGTTAATCAATTTCAATGTTTACCCAATTAATTATATTTTATTGTAAATGTAAGTCACATCGACACTAAATAAATAATATTCCTTAAAATCTTTTCCAAAACATGCTAATTAAAATACTTCCTTTTAATGCCTTACTAAAATTTTAGAAACTTAGTATTAACTGATGATAATTATATAAACAAACTATCGTCAAAACAAATAAAGAATTATTTGGAAACATCTTAACATTTATTGGATATTGAAAACTCGTTAAAATTAAGGAAAAATTAGATTGAATCAATTAATTTGCTTATCGAATGTAATTACATTCTACATAGTGGCATTTAAAGAGTTTGGAGATAAGTATCTGTATATATTATTGGTTATACAATTAGTTACAGTTACTTAGATTTAAAGGAGCTTCTAGTATTTAGCATAAATTAAAATTATCTCGAGAAAATTTCCTATTTAGATTATATAAATATCCTTTTCAAGTAATGAATATGCTAAAACCCTTAAAGTGTTGTAAATATCTAATCGGCTTTCAAAAACTAATTCCAAATTAATTTGGGTAATACATAAACTCAAGAGCAGGAAAACTGATACATTTATGAAATTTTGTATATACTTACAAGCCTGAAAAATTATCTTAACAGATAGGGATTCAAATGACTGAATATCATGGAGACACTTAATATCTAATCTCTTGCATGTTAGTTCATATATTGATATATACAATAGGTGGAAAAGTAATTTACTGAATATGCTGTGAGGAACCAACACATGCCAAATAATGTTCATTTCTGTACATTTAAGGGGCCGCGTTAATTATTTGAAATCAGAAATAATATTTTGGAGGCTCTCGTAAACAATGAAACTTTTTACTGCTGAAGCAGTACCAGTCCGTTCGAACAAACAATTGGAACACATTGAATCATTGTTACAGTAAATTAGAGCATTAATGGATTATAATGGAGAAATAGAGTAAGAAAGAGAATCTAAAATTTATTAGATAAAATGAGATAAAAAATACCAGATTTGATGCACCAAAACTATTTGAAAAGTTTTTCGAATATTTAAACTTAATTAAAAAAGCTGCTTTATGGGGTCAAATTTTGAAAAACGTATCATGCCACTAGGATGAGACGAATTAAGCTTTTTTTAACAAGTTTGTATTTGCTTTTGTAATAACGCTATTTATACTTACAATTATTATAGATATAAAAATCAAAACAAATATATGAACTTAAATTTGTTTAGATATTAAATCTCATTTCTAGTGATGTACCTTTTTTTTCCTTCATTACTAATCAAAATAGGAATTAATTTTCTAAATTAATTCCTATTTAACTAATTGAATCAATTTTCTTTATCGATTGCAAACTGTTACAAGTCCAAATGTTAATTATAGAATATAGTTTATTAAAAAAACAAAACTTGTGTTTTGAAAGTCACATGTTTTGCCTAACACAATAAAATTTTCAACAATTAAGCTAATATCAATGTAACAAAGTTTCTTGGAGGTTATTATTTTTTATGATTTATCTTTATTTTATATATTAGAAACTTAATTATTCTTAATATCTAATGTCCTTTATTTGTATTTCGGTATAGAAAATGAAAACTTCAATAATAACAGTAAAATATGTAGTCTAGAAAACAAAGAGTTTCAGTTAAAAGACACTAATTGGTGGTTATGTGGTTAATTTGATCATTTGTTATGCACACAACGAATTAATGCTTTATCGCATAAGCACAATTCTCAATAATAACCATTACATTTCATCGAAATAACCTCTTGTCATTAAAGATCTATTTTTGAATAAGCACACATTTTTTTTTACCTAATTATGAGTATTAAACCTAATTATTAAGTATTATTGCAAATTGTCTACACTTTAACTAATTAATTTGAAATAAACATAATTTATTTTAAGCTGAATGCTTAAATTGTTACATAAATGTATGAAATTGCATACAGTGTTGACATTAACCACTTGTTTGGAAGAAAATCTGAAAAAAACTACTAATCGTCAATCGAAACTAACTGTTACACACGAAACAAAACTCAAGATATATATTATTTGTTTTTAACAATTTCGTATTTCTCTTGCAGGGTGAGTTAATCCATATGACTAATCTGTAAGAGTTTTTTTTTTATATAATTGCCTGTTATAAACTAATCTGTAAATTTACATATTTCCTTCATCCGTACCGTTGTGAGATGAGTTGTCTTTTGATTAAAATGGTGAAAGTATTAAAAATTATAAAATAAAAAATTATGCAGTGACAAGTTTCTGTGATAGACAAAGGACATGTATGGGCGGCCATATTTTCAATTAATACATACATTAGATTTTTTCCCATTTAATTTACAACTATGTCCGAATATTGAAGATAACCCACAATCCAACATGAAAGGGAAAATTATATGTGTAGATATATATCATTGTCATAGACACGCAATGCATGCAAATTATAGAAAGATACAAGCTGACTTCGACGCCACAATGACGAGAGCAAGCCACAATGACGAGAGCATAAGAGAGAAATTTATAAAGACTTGTGACAAAGAATGAAACGTGTTCACAACCGGTCCGTACAACTCTCATTGCCACGACCGCATATATATTAGGTATACGACTCATGCGAAAGGTGTTTTATGTGATAGAATTTATTGGCCCCCAGTAATGTGGATGTGTGCAGATGACAGTAGCCAAAAAATTCGAAATCACCCGAAGTGTCAACTCTGAGCTGTGGCAATTATTCCACAATGTTGGGAATGTCAGTAGACGTTGCAATACAGATGACCTCTGAATGACAACGTTGAACGATTTCTGTTATTTAATAGTGGACTAATCGTGACAGCTATCGTCAGTCACGGATACCACCGTTTCAAAACAAACTGTGTACAGACGCTTGGGGTAGTATAGTTTATAACTTCGCATGCTTGTGAGATGTATTCCACTCGCGTCAACTGACTGTCGCCATTGGTTAATCTGTATTAGAAAACATGCAATATAGACATCATCATACCAAACTTTGGCTTGCAGTTCGATTTACGCCAGATACCGAGTACCACCAAGACAACGTCACTGAACGTCAACTTTGTGGTGCTCGTTTGGGGAGAGATTATATTGATCTCTAGAATCGATCTGCATGTTCAAGTCGAAAACAGGACAGGTTAAATTTCTTGGAGCATCTTTCTGGAATAGTATGTTATTTTTTTAGTGGTGTCATGGGTGCTGAATTTATGCTTATGGATTATTAAACCGTTCGTCACCATTCGAATATAGTCAAAGGCTGCTTTCAGCCAGAGGGTATCAAACACCATTCTCAACGAACTTAAATCCAATAGAGCATGAGTTGGGCATGCTTGACCTACTAATCGCTTCCAGTTAACAACATTCTACATGTGTTCTGGATATTTGGAGAACATTGTTTTTTGAGTAGAGTTTTCTGCCCTAATTACAGCTCGATAAATTTATCTTCAACTTGCCGAACTATATTTCCTCTTATAAGAGACATACTATGTATTAACCATCAAAACAATGACATACTGTTCAGTTGTTCTACATGTAATAAGTGAATTAAAAGCTCTAGGGAGATAAGATCATGGTTTCTATGTTTGGTATCATACATAAACATTTTTTTTTTCTTTCTCATTGGTTTAATACAGATGCTTTACGAATAAATCACGTTTGTTTTGTTTATGTACTTTTAGTTGCTAAGTTCTAGCATAATTTTTAATTTATGGACATGTATGTATAATGTGAAGTAAGTTAAGCCTCCTTATTTATAAAATGAATATAAACTTGAAAAAAAATAACAAATAAAATTGATAAAAATCATTAAATTTCCAGTTGTATTTTTTTGGAAATATTAACTTCTTGGATTTGGTCAGTGTTTTTGATAAATCTGATGTGTGAAGGTTTAACAAGGGTTTTGAATTTCTGTCAAATTTTGTGCTAGCTGAGAATATATTTGATTATAAATAAACTGTATTTGTATATATCATAAATTCTAAAGTTCTACTTTGATAAATATGCATGAAGAACACGGGAACACAAAACTCTTAATTGTAATCTCTATTGTAGATAATTTTACTGTTATACTTGTAGATTGTTTACTAAAATGAAATTTGAAACTAAAAACTCTATAAAATAGTTTTTTATTGTGTAATGATTTTACTTTGCTTTTATTTAATTAGGCAATATTTACATGTATTGTGAGACAATGTGATCAGATTTACTACAGTTTATCACAAGTACCGGCTTATCACAAATATGGGCATACCACAAGAATAGTGTTAGCATACTCTTTAATGGATAGTGTTTCAACGTAATTTTTAGTTTAAAGAAATAAAAAGAAGTGGAAAAGTAATTGAGATTATGTAACGAGGCTTTATCAAAAATAATCATATAATGATATCAAAGAGGAAATTTCTTAAATTGATATAGTTTAATATTATAAACACATCTTATATTTACACGTTTGAATATGCATAAAAACCATTCAGGATCTGCTGGGCAAAATATAAATAATATAAAAAATAATGTTTCTCTTTCGTTGTTTAGAAGTTGCTAAAATACTAAATCTGTAATATACCTCTTTGAAAAAATATCATTTTATCTTTCGATGACAGTAAAATCTATCTGAAAGGATATTATGTCATTGTTTCTTCATTGATCATTTCATAGCTTGATTCAATATATCGCTTAGTTTCAGTAATACAAATATTGTATTTGCGTTGAAAAGTAATTACTGATATGAATACCTTTATCAGTTCATCAATCTAGTCAGTAGTAGAAGCTATTGAAGAAGACGTTTTGGACACTATGCTGAAGAATTTGTGGATTTCAATTCTTGGTATTTAATAATAAATTTATTTAAATGAATTAAAAAAAAACACAAAACGTGTATTCTTTTCCCTTTATTCAAGAATACTTTCATTTTTTACACTTATTTTTTCTTAAGATATTAATTTCTGGACGTTTCATTGACTTTTAGAATATTAGATGATCAATTTTTCTTCATATGAAATATCAAGAAAAATCTGTGCTTGAGTCATTAAAGTTAATTATTTAAATTATTTAGCTGATGCGCGTTAATCTAAAATAATTCATGGTCTATTTACTTCAGACGTTATGTCATGTTTAAACAATATAACTGAATAATCATATTATTTAACATTTAAAATATTAGCCCCATAATTTATATTAATGAATTTTTATGTAGATAAAAATAGAAATCATTAACAATTGACGACATTAGTGTGACGTCATGTTTCCAAACAAATACAATGTAAACATTTGTTTAATATTGTATTTAAGAGAACCTTCTTGACAAACTTGGAGATTTTTGTTTGGCTATCGATTTTATTGGTGATTTTTGTTGGCACAGAACAATAAATTGTTCTGTTGCAACCAGAATACGATTGGAAATAAGCCCAGCTTGGTGATGAACTGTGACTACAATTTGGCGAGAATCAAAGGTTAAGCAAACAAAAGGTTAAAAGTTTTAACAAACACGTTATCCTTAAATAATGAATATCAATTTCAAAAATAACAATTTAAATATCTATCACCTAAGTCTATGGCAGTTTCAATGATAAATGACGCTTAACAGCAAATGTTTGGAAACAATATGACGTCACAACTAATGTCGTCTATTTAAAAAAGTATGTTTAATTAAATTTGAATTTTAGCTTAAGATCTTGTATACCCATGGTATACCCAAGGGTATTGAAATTGAACATTGTTTTCAAATTAAAAATTATTTTAAACAAAAATGTGAATCTATTTTAAAATTACATATATCACTTAATATGTATTACAAATTTTCAATATATATTGAACGAACCCCCAAGACTTCAACATTTTCGAGCCAAATATAATTTATATTTCTTTCTCTTGCGTCCGAATAAGAAGGGAAAATATCATCGAAATTACGTTTTCTGATTCCGGCGTGCTTCGAATACGATTAGACCAAGTTGGCGCTATATGCCTAGCCACGGTTGGAAAAGATTAAAAGAAAATAAAATCGATCGTCTGCCGTTGGGAAGATTTCTGCGAATGTCGAGTCTGACAGATGAGGGCTATCCGTCTTCTACCCTTTATTTTTATCCTTCTTTTTTTTTTCACTTTTCCTCTATGACCTTACATTGGTAGTTTCTCTCTTGGCTTTCTTTTTCCTTATGCGATGCAGTAAATGTGGGTCGAATATGCGGCAAATCCGTGTATTGTTTTTTTTTATTATTATTTTATTTTCATCATATGACTTACGTTATTTTCTACTAGATTTTTTTCTTATTATTCTTAATCTTTATTGCGCCAACTATGAATGGAAAAGTAATGGTGGTAGGACGCCATAATGCAGTAAATTTTTGTTACTTTGTTATTGAGCTTCTTTCATGTCAATGGTGGTAAAGAAACTTTGAAAGATATTTCTTTTCTGCATCTGGTGAATGAATAAAAATATATTAAATATTGAAAATCTGTGCTGCAAAGACCTGGCAGTTCGAATTTTTTAACTGTCAGTTCTGTAATCGGCTCATTTAAGGCAAAAATTGATATTTCTTTTCAATTTTAGACTCAACCAGTAAGTTATTGAGCTTAAACAGTCATAACTTTATAGGTAGACTATAAAGTTATAAAATAATACTCTTTAGTTCTAAATCTCAAAAATAAATTTATAAATTGATTTTTAATTAAATAAAGGTAATTGTATGAATTCAAAGCTTTATTTATTTTATTTTATTTTTTTACAAAGTATTAGATATTAAAAAAAATCTTCTTTGGTAATATAGCAATTTCAGATCCAGTCGTATTAACTCCAAAAAAATTTTTCAAAATTATATCTAGTCAAATAATGTTTAAACTAAAGAAATATCATAATTTTGTTAGCAGGAAATAATTTATATTTAAATCATGCGCATTCAAAATGTGTTAACAATGCACAAATCTCTCAAACTTTTTGAAACATTATTCGTTATAATAATGCATTAATTATGCATTATCTATAAGATGAAGATCCTTATTTGCATGGCTAATATTATTTGTTAAATCTCTAACTATATATATTTGTTTTCGAAGTATAAGAATTTTATTTTAATGTAAAAATTTGACTGTGACTTAAAATATTACCCGTAAATAGATTCTAAGTATAACTGTTTTTACCTTATACTTAGCCTTAAATTTAAAATTGCATCCAAGCAAAGTAAATGAATACTGTTTTATTACTAAAATTACATATTAAAATAAGGAATGTTTGAAATTTGTTTGACTATCAACTGGTTATTTAAAATTATTATACTCAAGCAATAAAGAATCAAATATTCATCACACAAAATTTTGCATTCATTAAATAATAAGTCTTTACTAGACAAATCCACATAATCCTACTAAAATCGGAAAACATTATTTTTATAACAAAATATATTGGAACTTCAATAAGAACTAATAATGACTATAATTATTAATTATATTTTATTATATTTTTATGTATTGTCAAATTTTTATTTGGGATTTAACATATGTATTGAGTCATTACTTTTTATTTTTTCACGTTGCCGAGAAAGTAAATACATTATTTTTAAAAATATTAATAAAATTTTTATCAAATAATGTGTTAGATAATATACTTTGCAACTATTCAAAAATTATTCTTCTGCACAAATAACAAAAACATCAACAATGTTTGGCCATGAAATTGACCTTCAGCTAGTTCAAAATTACGCTTTCTATTCATTCAGAGTTTTGTTTTATTTTCCTTTGGCATTATTCCAAAACTTACAAAGGACCTTTTAAACCATGAAAATTATTTTATTTTGTGAAAAAGGATGGCATACAAGATTCCCTAAGGGTAAGAACAAATAATACTTATGTTCAAGTCTTTTTATGTCGCAAAATATATAGTTGCGTAGCGTTTGGAATATGCATTTTTTTAATTACTTGAGTCATGTGGGATTTCCTGTTTAATATGCATATGTATAAATATTGTTTTACTATAGAATTCAAATACAGATGACTTGAATTATAATGATTTTTCAAAAGGAATATAAATAACTATTTATTGATCATTTCTAAAAGAATTTAGATACTTAAACATCTCTAATAATCGAATGATGATCATCGTTAAAAGTAATGCTTTAAGCTAAAATATTTCTTTTGACCATGAAATTTTTATAACATTATATTTTTAACTTTGCCTGTTAATAATTTAACCAAGAGTATGATAGTTTTATTAACAATATTATATATTTTAGAAACACAAGCACATATTTTTATAAGCAGCAATATTTCAGAGATATTAAAGTGCAATTTTTTTTTCTTTTCTAATGGCTGGCATTCTTGAGCAAGTATTGTACATTAACCCATCAGCCGCAACAATGCCGGAAACTGCTATTCATTTTATCGTTACCCAGTGGGCACCTGTGAACCAGGTCACTGAGGTACGAGTAGCATCGCCCACGCCACACCACCACAAACCCGTTTATAGGGCGGGGCACATTCATCCATCATCTGAAGAAAGGACGAGAAACACAGAGAGAGAGAGAGAAAGTACGTCCATGCCCGTGCTGGGATACGAACCCAGGTCCTCCCCATCCGTAATCAGTTACGCTAACCTCTAGACAGGCTGGGTGGCAAATTGCAAATATAATTCAATATGAAAATTGCATTTTCTCTTGATATGTTAATAAAGACATAAATTGAATGACGATGGTGTTCAATTTTACAATTTACATGTAATTCTAAATGGCTTTTCTGAAGTGTTTTATGATAAACGTATAAATAAATTTATTTGAAACTTGAAAATAAAACACTTTTTTATATCAATTTTATATACCGATCAAGAGATTTATATTCATTTTAAATATATATTTTTTAATTATAGAAAAATGAAAATAAAATTTATAATACATATAACAA
>JAPDSC010160546.1:86329-115339 GCA_026290005.1 Latrodectus geometricus
TTTGTATTATTAGATACATAAGTGATAGGCATCTAATAAAAAAAACTCCTTTAAGAATATAAATTAGGAAAATCTGACTTCAACGCCCAAAAGGTTAAATTAATTTGTCTTAAGTTGTCACGTTTCACGGCAAATGAAAGGAAGTAAGCAATGCAAGTGAACGAAATTTTTTTTGAAATGAAACAAATGGAAACGCTTTCAGAAGTTCCTTTTTAGATGCAAATCTTTAGCCCCATTGAATTGGAATGGAAGTTTCTATCTATGTAGAAAAAAAATTGTGTAATGTCTACAGACATTTTGTTCATTCGAAAGAAAAATTTTTTTTTGAAGACATATCTTGATGGGAATGATTTTATAATTTGAATTAAAGGCACTGTTAGCTATGAAAAAATATCTTGAGTTGTGGCCTTTCTTATTATAATAGAAATCCGAAAATATAATAGGTAATTTTAAATATAGAATCTCTATTTTTAATTACTGAACTAAAGATAATTATAATAAATATAGCTCAATAAATTGATGATGAAAATAATTTGAAAGATTATTTTTTTATTACTATATATTTGGATTCCATTTAAAATAATACTTATTTAACAAATTCATATATTATATTTTGCAACGAAGTTACAAACTTTATTATGAATAAAAAGATTCTTTATATTCAGCATGTTTTTCACATTGGAAAAATATCGTTTTAAATTACTTAAATTTTAGTTTAAAACATCAAAAAATCTGAAATTTAGATGAAAAAGAAATTTTGCATTTTTAAAGAAAAACATGTTCTAAAATTAATTGTTTTGGTAAATTTACGAAATTTCTCACATATGCAAAATTTATAAACATTAATTTATTACAAACCATTTTCTTTTTAAATTATGAAAAAGTAATATAATTAAAATATATTTCATATTCAGGAAAATTTTAATGTTTCATTGATACATTACGCCCTTAACCCTTAACAAATTAATAACATCTACTAAACTGCATAAGTATTAAAATAATTAAAATTTTCCTTATTTTATTAATTAAAATAAATTCATTAAGAAATAAGTAAATTGTTTCCGGAATTATTTTGGGCATTAAAGTCAAATTTTCCTAATTTATATTCTTAAAAGAGTCTTGTATTTCTTCAAAAACCATAAATATTACTTTATAAAGACAGTTATATATAATTAAGATAAATAAATTAAGATAAATTTTACACATAGAGATATTAACCACTTATACTAATTCATGAATGATTAAATCATTATTCATTGTATAAAAAAATATTTTAAAATCATCGAATATTAGCTGAATTTTAGGCATTATTTCCTCTCGAAAGTTATTATAATGAGAATGAAATTGTGATTTTTTTATTATTATTGTGATGAACTTCGTGCTGAATTAAGGTTGAAGTTCACGGACTGATGCATTAAAGTAACTCATGAAGTGAAAACAAAGAAGTTGTAAAAATATATTATCATTACATTTCCATTATTTATGAATATTATTAGATTATCTCATGATTTCCTTATACGCACATATTTCTAACTTCAAATTTAAATAAATTTTGTATAGAACACACGCAACATGTTGAATATTATCTGATATTTTTTTTAAACTATGTATGAATTGAAAAAAAATTGAATGTCTGTAACTAATATATATTTTAAATACGATGAATGATTAACTTTTTAACTTTAACTGAGCAATGGATTATAGTAAATAATTTATTACGTTTAGTTAATTTCCCAAACAATATTTGTATTTGACAAAACATTATAAGGATTTTCCAAGAAAAAATTATACGTAGTTATTCATTTCAATACATGTTAATTCTAAAAAAAAAGCAAAACTGATGAATTCATCTGCCAAATATATGAAAATAAAAACCTTTATGTGAAATAATATGTGACTGGAACTAATAAATGCCTTTGCTCACTTATAAACTTAAGTACCATTGCTCTTTCCTGCATGCTTTATGGTAATTTTGTAGTATTTTCGTTTATCTAATTGTTTAATGCTTGAAATTTAATACATTCTGTGGTTTAAAAAATTATGTTAATAAATATTACATTAATGTATGCTAATAAAATAAAAAAAAAACTATAGTTAAAATGTATATAAATGATTTTTTAATACATTAAAGTCAGTGTCAATGCTTTTTTCGGGTGGAATCTTTTTACGCTAAGAGGTATAAGATTATGATGTAAATGATATGGGATTTGGGGCAAAATTTGCAAAGTGATATCTTCCTTAAATTCTAATTTACAGACTTGAATTCAAATTTGTATATTCCACGGCATGGTAAGTAAATATTATGCACATTAGTATAATTTGTATAATAAGTATAGTCTTGTTGAACAAAAAAATTTCCCTAGTCATTTTCTTAACAGTCTCAAATAAGCCACATACGATAGGAATTGTATATAGAAACGAAAATTATTATTTCTCTGAATTCCTAGACTATTAAAAATGAAAATAATATTTTTTTATAAAAATGAATATAATATTACATTTATAAAGTGCAACCATTCTTTTACTCATTAAATAAAATTTTAATTATTTCAATACCTCTAGTTGAGGATAGATTCATGAAAATTAACCATCAACTAAAGGTGTGCTCCAGACACTGACGTTTAAAGTCACTTGGAGAGGACAAGTTCATTCCCATCGTTTTATAAGAACAAAATTACATAATTGTATAAAAGAAAATGATTAAACATACATCTCTGGCGAGTATAGTTTTTATGTAAAGTTATCACATTTGTGTCAGAAATTGTTGTTTTATAATCTTTAGATCTTAGACAAATAATACTTTGGCCTTTGTTGGGTTTTGTACTTTTAGTTGGACAATGAATCTCTTCTTATCCACTGGAAGTGATTTCAATCACTTTAAGTATAGTTTTCAAGGAAAGATTTTTTTAAATCTTGCCTTTCTATGTAACTTTATACCAAATAAAGCTTAGTTTGTAAAAAAAAAAAAAATCTATTTATTTGCATGTTATTTTGGTAGGTTCTTTGCTGACATTAGAACAATTCTAGTATTTATTTTTTCGAACAATCGAATCGAAACAACCCTCAACCATCTGTTAGCCTTTTAGCCGTAGAATATGATATTGATATTTTATTTATTATATCTACTTCTTTTTTCGTGCATTATAAAACAGACAGTTTCCTGGAATTTTACCAGTTCCATCAATGAATAAATTTATAAGTGTAATAAATTTTCAATTTAATAATTTTTGTTTTAAACTATTCAATTTTCATTCACAAAATTTTCCTAGTTCATATTCTTCATTATTTTAATCATTCAGCTCAAATTCTTGATAATTATCATAGTAACTGTCTATTTCATCAGACTCAACCATAAAAACTGTACACTTCATCAATTGTTGCCTTGTTTCATGTCTTCGGCAGAAGATTCAGATTCCTCTAGTAAAGTTACCAAACACTCCATCTTTTTTTTAGATTTACATATGTACACCATTGTTTAAAAATAAAATGGCAAACACACATACGAAAACACTTTGCAACACAATATTGATTTAGTAGTGGAAGAAAATTCAAGGGGATACTGGTCACATAAAGCATAGATTAGCCATGATAAAATATGATTTTCAAGAAACGGTCGCTTCAAACGAATGAAAGTAAGACCGGTGAAAATGACTCTGCCAATAAGAAAAGAGTGTCATAATGAAGGATGATGAAAGGATAATTGTTTGAGATAAATATTTCATCCACATGTTGATTTTCGAAATATTCGGTAGCTCTGCTTCGCACCCTCCATTGGTTAAATACTAAGCTAACTTAAATGTCCAAGAAGACATGCTATCTAGTAGCCATTTTATTTTATTGTGGAAAACATTACCTGCCATACTGTTACTTGTGTGGTCTTATGTAAGAAATTTCAAAAGAAATGAAATTGATCGAATAAAACTTAGAAATAATATCTCTAAAGAAGCACTGTTTCTTTAATGTTTGCAACCTATCATATTTTTTGAACTGAGAGACCTTTTCGAAGAGGACAATATATGTTTTAAATAATTTTATATAAATACATTCAACTACATACAAACATACTAAGAATACGCATAAGTTTATAATTTTTTTCATCAATGTGTTTTAAATATCATTGGTATTATGGGTTTTAATTTATTTCTTCGGAAATGAAACTAACCATTAATAATAATTTATATCTATAAATTTTATTCACATGAACTCATTTATGGTTTGGTTTCCAATTAATAGCTTATATTCTAAGAATAAATTAAAATTGTCAATTTGGTATCAATAACTAACTTATTTTATTTTTGAGAAAATCCCTTATCCAACATCTTTGTTAGATGTATCTTAACGAGCATCCCAAAGCCTGAAGTGCGAATGGACATTGTCAATGTCAGGAACATTCAGCATTATTCAGCAATTGCCATCACAACATTAGAGTCAGCTTATCTAAATTGACTGTCGAAACAGTACTGTAATTATTCCTTCATAAGAATGATTTTCTCTGAGTAAATTCAGTGGCCTTGGTCAAGCAGTCCAGCTGTCTACTGTCTATTTCTTAGTATTCTAATAGAGTAAAAGACAAAAGTTTAAATTGATGATAAAAGTTCACTGAACGTTATGAGCACTTTTATTAAATTTTGGTCACATTTTTTCGATCTTTTTGGTATTGCTATAGCATTGTGGATTTAAAATTTAAACAATAAAAAAATGTCAAAATACACAGATAAATACTGTTAAAAGTTGCTAGATAAATTTCAAGCATATATTTTTCCAAATCTGTATACAGAGACTGTTGAAAAAGGGTTATCAATGGTTTTGTTGTTCAACTAAAGCTTAAATGCAAGCATTTAATTGAAAAATGGCTTAAGATAAAGCAATAAATAACTAACAAGAAAGAATTTTTCCAGTATGATATTTTTTATAATTACCAAAATAAGACAATTTACTTAGCAAATTGAGAACAAAGCACTTTTGTTTAAAATATTTGCAACAAAAATATAAAAAATTTAGTTAATATTAAACAAACTCGGAACACATTGGCTAAATTTAATTTCCTGTTTTTAAATAATTAGAAAAAAAAAATTTCCATAAATAATTTAATGATTGCATAAATTAATATAAGAATAAAGTTTTGTCATTCATCTTGTATAAGTCATTGTCTTGTGTAAGTATTGTATGTAAAAGTATTGAGAATTAAAAAAAATCTAAAACAATTGTATTAAAATTTTTATGTCAAAAAGTATATACCTTCTAAGCTATGCAGAAATTAAAAAAAAATTACAACATATTTGGTTACATTTTTACAACCCCCCACCCACACACACAGCTTAGTTTTACTATCATTAACATAGAATAAGAAAAATAATTAAAATATAGTTGTAACAAACCTTGAATCGTTGGATTTACGTAATGTGTAGGAACAATTTCCGTTATTAATATAGCACTGTTACAATAATACAGTTAATTTAAAAAGATATAAGTTGTTCTTCTTACTTGTTTAACAAAATTATCCTTAAATACTTTTTATAAATTTCTTCTTTCTTTCTTTAGAAATATATCTGTACACTGCATTGGAAAATTTATATTGCATTGAGACATGTAAAATAATATTAATAGGATGGTGAGATTATATTTTAAATCATATTAATATGCTAATGTTTTTGCTTTCATCTTTCTTACAATAGTTCATTAAAATCTGTTTAAACACAAGAGAGACTTTTTAACTATATAAAAAAAAACATTTTGGTTTATACTGAGAGCAATGTTTATTTGCTGTTTATCACTTATTTTTTCACTTATTGCTATTAAAAATGTGTCAGAACTAATTTTAATAAGTAACACAACATTTATATTTTGCTTTATTACATTCTACATTTTGTGTGAATATTCATTTTTTCCATTTGAAATCAAACATTATTTAAATTTGAATTCCTAGAGCATGATGAATTATTTTATTAGATTTCTGAAAATATTTCGGGGCAAAATTTCATATTTCCTACATCCATAATTAAAAATATATCAATGACATAATAACCATTGAATTTCAAATACATTTATATTTGCATACATACAAATTTCCTATAAATTTTAAAATTTAGTGATTTTTTTTATTTGGTAATTATTTAAATTTTAAGAATAATTTTTAAAATTTTAACTTTTAAGTAAATTTTTAGAAAATATTTTTTTTTGTTTGAAATATATTTATTTTAAAACAGGAAGCTCCCAAATATGTTATAAATGTGAACTATAAATTTTGAATCCCGGTCAATTTATAAAAAAATAAAGAATAATTTCATGTTGTATACAATAATTATTTTTACAAATAAGCATCTTTTCTACATTACTTCCACGTTTTATGTCAATTAAAGGTGAAATTTATGATAATTTCTCTTAATTTTAATTTTTTATTCATATGAAAGCATAAATTCAAATTTAGAAATGTGTTGAAATTTAAATTTTTATCTTATGTTAGTAGTTAAATAATCTGTTTCCCATTTATGAATAAATAAAATACAAATTCTTATTTCTTTACGTATGTTACTAGATTATATTCTTAAATTATTTTTTTCATAATAAATATTGAAGTATTTAGTACTAAAATATATATGATATCTACATTAAATTCAATTTCGCAATCCTTGTAACAATACAGAATAAAATTATTCTCCATTTTATTTGAATACTAAATATTATGCTCAAAATTAAAGATCACATAAATACAATTTTATAGACTTATAAAATATTTCATGAATCAAGGGAATTCTACTTACAATTAATGTTTCTAAATATTCCGGACTGAGAAGCTTTTATAGATATCTATTATAAATGTTATAAAACAGGTGTCTAAAAAAATAAAAAAAACAACTCTCTTTGGTGAATTTTATCATCTGTCACAAAAACTTTTAACCTCCTCCAAGCATTCTTAATTAGATGTAGATTTGATTTAGATTGTGTGAAAGAAGCGAGTTATGCGCTTAACGTTTGATGAATTATATAAGGTGATTAATTAAGGAAAACGAGTTTATCATGATCACATGAAGATAATAAAAACGAAGTAAGATCCGGATCCGATATTTTTTTATATTCATTACTTTTAAAAAATGACATTTACTGAGATTAAATTAGATATTTATATTTCTGTAAAAATTAGATAATAAACATATTTATTAGACATTTTTTCAGTACTATTATATATATTATTAATTTAGTTCTTATTTTTACAGATTGGTCAGTTTCTAATTAATGTCATTGTTAATGAGATTCGATTGATTATTTTTAAAATAAGAATTTTATTGCAAAGTTATGCTTGCTAAGGTAACAAATAAAAAACCTCATTTTAGAAACTTTATTTTAATAAGGAATGAATTTAACTTTTATACATCTTCCAGTAATTAATTTCCTTAAAAAAGTCTGGTTATGTTAGTAAAATTTAATTGAATTTTTTAAAAAAAATACTACTAATGTCTATCTATAAATTTCATATTTTGTTCGTAGCATAGCAGGCTAGTTATATATAATAGATATCTTCAAGGATATAATATAGTATATAATAGATATAGTAGAAATATAATATTTAATAGATACCTTAGAACTGTTTTTTTTTCAAAAGCTTTGAGTAGCTGTGCAATATTCAGTGATAATACGTTATTCCGTCAGACTTCATTTTTCTTTCAATATTTTTATTTGAGAATTTGCTGATATTTGTTGATATTTGAGAATTTTTTGTGAATTTGTTTTATAAAATTTATGTATAAGCATATATATACATATATGCATATTTCTGATGGGTACTTTGATGATTATCTGTGACAAACTCGTTTTTAACATTAATAATAACTTTCTATTAAATTGCTTAGGTGATCAATTTATTCTTATTTTATTATAGTTATTGTTCCTTATATGAAATTTATTGGTAGTCTGACCTTGTGTATTTTTCGCATTTAATTAATTTCTTATGTTTAGTCTGAAAATTATCTTCATAAATAGAAGAATTAAAATTTTCGAAAGATATTTTAAATTTAATTAATTAAACAAATTTTATTGAAACAAAATAATATTTTAGAACATTAATTTATTAAAAAATAAAAAGGATGCTCTAATAATTTGATCATTCAAGAAAATTCCTGAATACTCTTCTTTGATGTCGGAATTTGTTCGCTATATAGTTTCTATATTTAATGGCACTTTTAATTAAAAATCTCAATTAAGTATATGCATTCAAAAAACAAATAAAAATGTGATATATAGGAGATCTATATTATTAGCGTATTCAATTTTGTTTTTAGTATTTTTTAAAAAAATAATATGTTATTTTACATTAAATCAAGTGTTTTATAATGTGTGTGATAAAATAATTTAAATTCAGTTGCGCTTCTATAAATTAAAAATTTGGATATTGTACTGATATTGTATGCTTTTCTTTAAAATGTAATTAATATTTTACACTGAATACAATTTTTTTAATTTATAAGGCTTAGATTTTTTTTAATTTATAAGACTTAGAGCTAATCAAGAACAATAACTAATAGAGTTATTGTTCTTGATTACCTCTAAGTTTTGGCATTTATTTCGTTTTACATAGTATGATGCTAATCAAATTGTAATTTTTGTGAAAAAATTGCAAAGTATATTTATTTGATGGACTCACTATGCCTGAGAATTAAGACAATATAAGATATCCGTCTATATTGTGTCATATTTTTAAAGGAAATATTAATTTTCTTTAATCATGTTTATAAATAAATTATAATGTAAAAACACATTAGGCAAAGCTCCAATCATCTAAATCATAAGTTATGTGAACACGGTTAGTTTCTTTTAAACTTAAGTGAAATTTTACCAAAATGTCTAATATTCTACTGAAAATTGTAATGCATCAAGCTTAATTTAATTTTAGCATTCAGCATTTGAGTTAATGTTCTTTGAAATTAATCAAAATCTAAATAAATATCCATCGATGTAGAAAATGTGGTTAAACATGTGCAACAGTTACAGATATTTCATGAAATTTTACAGAAAATTCCTTTTAAAAATAGCTGTAAATGAAAAACTCCTTCATAATAAATATATTTCATATAATCCTCCATCTATCCTTCATATTAATTACATGAAAAATCCTTCATATATGTTAAAAAGACTTCATTTCACAAATAAAAATAATGGTTTGGAGATTTTATGAAATCTCTCTCTCTCTCGCATTTAAAGAGATATTCTAGCTTCTAATGATGTTGGTGTTGCGATTCCTTCCAAATGTAAAACTCAAATAATGGTCTCATATTTTTGACTATCATTCAGCACATTGTAGAAAATCTCATAAATGAAAAAAATAATCAAAATTATAAAATACCATTTTTCTCTACAGTTTCTGGTTTAAAAATGTAACTTCCTGTTTCATTTTCCAAAAAAACGTAATGCGTTTTTAAATTCCAGTAATTTAATATCTATTTGACATTTCCGGTTTTCAAAAAAAAATAAAATGTTTTGAAAACTAGAAATTTCTGAGTACTAAATTCACATATAAAAAAATGACACATGTAGTCAAAGACATTTGTTTCAATATAGGATAAATAAGGTTCTGGATTCAATCTTAATCAGTAACGTCCCAGGATGGATTCGAGTTTCCTTAATTTCAACCAGTGTATAAGGTCCCCTATCTAAGAAAAGGCCCACCTCGAAATAAATTTAAATGCTTAAAAATGCCTTATGATGGCCTTCTGCTCTTAGGTTGCCCACTATGAGTGTCAATAATATTATGTTTCATTAAAGAAGAAGCTTGATAGAAAAAAATTTAAATGTATTTCTGAATAAATAACATGAAATAACTCAAAAATATCTGCAAAATAATAAATCAGTTTTTTTGGTAAAATAATTATTAATTTCCTTTAAATTAACGATTATATAAACTTTAAACTTACATCTGGAATTAATATATATATATATATGCCTAAGCATATAATTTCAGAATTACAATTTTAAGAGGATAGTACCGTTTGTTGACTGCATATGGTAGAACACCGAAAACAAATAATAACTTCATGTTTTTATCTAGAGAATATCATTTTTGGATTTTACAATATATGAAGAAATATATAATCATTTATGTATGATTCTTTCTTAAAACTCAAACATGGAATTTCCAAATATCTGATCTACGTATGATATTGTATAACGACAACAATGTGATAAATTTTCTGATTTATTAGCTGTATTCTTATTTTCCATAGTTCATGATTTCATATTTTCAGTAATATGACAATGTTACTGTATTATGTTTCATTTTGCCATTTTATATCATAAAACCATTAGATCAAAGAAACCCCAAACTTTTTTCCTTAAATTATTACTTTTTCCTTGTTGTAGAAATAGATGATAACATGAATATGTCTAATTCACATTAAAATCACGTGGTTTAGTTTTTTTTTTTCCAATTAAAATTCCTTTTTAAGGATTGTGATTAAGCTCACAAATATTTTCAAATAAATACTTAATAAATATATTTGAGCACTATTTAATGTTAAATTGCTCAATTTTAGGATAAAATAAATGAATGTGAATACTTATAAACAATAATCTATTTCTATAAATCCTATAATTTAGAATGTTTTGGTGAAACATTTACATTACTTTTTAAAGAATGATTTTCCAGCTTTCATTAAAATTGTATTACATATAGGGAAGCTCAATTAAGCAAGATACAACACAAAGTTTCTGTTACATTTGAAACATATCATCCTCGGTTAATTTGCTTAAGAAATAAAAAATCGATGTACCATTACCTTTTCAAAAAACGAAATTTCTTCTTGTTGAAGTCTCAAATTAACATGAACCATGATACAACATTCATTGTATCATTACACTTAGCTCTATACATAGACTAAATTTTTCAATATTATTATGTATGTGAAACATAACTTGTGATAAGCAGTTTAAAAAAAAATCATATCTACCCAACAAGCTGTGGATGAATTATTTTAAAGATAAATATGTTATCTTTAAATTATTTCATGCATATTGACAATTATATTAAGTAGCTATATTTGTAACATTATTGTTAAAACATATTTTTAATTTACCAAACTAAAGAAAATTGATAATTAACCAATATATTACATTTTTAATTTTTAATAAAAATCATTAACATTTTCTGAATACCATTGATATTTTACTACATCGAAAAAATGTGTTAGCATTCTATACACTTTATTTGCTTATCTACAGTAAGTATATCTTTTCTGACTTATCTCGTAATCCATTTGATATTTTGTCCCACACTTAATCCTTATGCATTCCTTTTTTCTGCTGTGCTTCTTACAATGTGAGGGGGAATGTATAAAAAATACAATATCTGGCCTAACGGCCACGTTATCAAAACAACAACGCATAGCGGCTTCTTGTTGGGATCGCAGAAAAATCTCAGAGCACATAAAGTGAGATAAGAGAGCGAGAAAAAAAGGAAATAAGGGAATCAGAAGACAGAATCGCAGGAAGACAATCGATGTAACCATGTAATGGTTACGGCCATTTATCCGGACCGCAAATGATCTTCTTTATTATTTGGTACTTTTTTAAGGATTGTGTTACTCTAATAGTTTTTATTTGGTCTTTAGATTTAATCCTTGTTAATTTGGTTTAAACAAGACAATTGCTTACATTTCATAGTTTTTGTGTCTTGGTTTCTTTAAAAAAATATCTTCAGAGTTTTTTGTTAATAAAATAAGGAAAAAAAAATTTACAAATTTTTTTACCATATGGAATAAGAATCTTATTAAATGTAATTTCTAAATACCGATATTAAAAATTATTTTTATGTAGTGTATAAAATAATCCTCAATGAATATTTTTAAATACTAAATATAAAAATATTTAAGTAAATTAGTCCTAATAGTATCCTTTCATAAATTCTTTTAATAGTTTCCTTGCTTTAATTGTTGAAAATAAGTTAAGAAAAAATTGTCTTTGTTACTACGAATTATCGAAAAAAATTGTGTCCTTAAAATAAATATAGGGAGAATTAAACAATATTTCCTGCTAATTCTATTATTTATATCTTCATCTAATTTTTCTACAAATAAAAAAATGTCCATTAAAAATCAATAGATATTTTGAATGCTTATTTATGCTGAATGATTATAAAATTCAAAGTACTGTTATATTTAAATTGATTGGGTTTTTTGAAATATAAAGAAACCAAATCTTAAACATATGAAATATGTATACTGCAGTTGCTTAGTTAATTGCTTTTTTTTATATTTACTAAGCACTTTCAAATGTATACAAAGTAATTAGGTTATGAAACATTAGTAATTGATGAAACAAATATATTATAAAAGTGATTATCTTTAAAAATAAAGTAAATAAGAATAATAATTTAGATAAAAATATCAAATTAAATCATGGAATATAATTCAATAGCTTAGGAGATATGTGCAAGAAAATGTACTGAAAAACACATATTTCAGTTTTAATATTTTGAAAAAATAAAAACATTTCTATTTCAAGTGATACTAAAATTTTTATTCTAGCTAAAGCAGAAGTATTTTATTTTTATTTTTAAGTTAAAAAGTTGGAATATGTTAACTATTCCCAATTCCCAATTTTCATGTTAAATCTTGTTTTCCTCAAAATGAAGTTTCCTGTTAAATAAGGAGCACTTTATGAAAGAATACTTCGTTAAACTTGCTAAAACTTAAGATGTTTATCAAAAACGTAATTTTACGCATTTTAACCAAAAATGTTTTCGAAATAATATTTTTTCGAAATTTATAATTTAAAACGTTTGAAAATTTTAACAACTGAAGTAAAAAATACATGTTAGTAATGTTAAATTTTTAATAAAAGAAATATGCAATAGAATAAAAAATGCATTTGTTAAATTACGTAAAATGTGTAAAAATGTGTATTTAATCATGAAAAAAACTCTAATAGTTTGGTTAAGCAATTATTTTTTAAAGGTGCCCTTACGTGAAGTTTTAACATTATCTGTATAGGAATTTTGTTGCAACAATCGATCTCTTCAACATAAAATGTTTGCCTGAGAAAACCTTTCCACGTGTAATTATCATTCTCTATTTTTTTTTTAAATTCACGACAGATTTAATGGATAACCAAAGATCTCAAACCTTGTAAAAGTCATCTGAAAAACTATTAGTATTAGAACATCCATTGAGTTTGCGTCAATTAGCTCGGGAGCTCAGGAAATGACTAACCGAATTCCGCAAATCGTGTATGGAAAAACCCAGAAAGCCAACATGGTTTTTCCCTGCACTCAGAACTCATTTGAAAATACTATTTAACCAAGGGGATTATTTTCTTTCAAGAACTATATTTATTATTGAAATTATGCTGTAAGAAGAAGGAGGAGGTATAAAAAATACACACTTTTTTTCATATGATAAAGAATTTTTTTAAACATAAATATCATATTTAATTTATATAAATTAAATAAACATTCATGCATTGAATTCATATCTTTATCATATATTTGATAGAAATATGTTTAAGTAATATAGCAAATTATTTTAATCTGGAGTATTTATAGAAGTTAATTATAAATAATTATATTTGCAAAAATCATCCTTATGGTGTATTTGCAATATGTTTATATCTACAAATACAAAATAACGGCAACTTCAATAATCATTTCGTTGAAGGATTTGATTCTCATATCTCTCGTATAGAAATGAAACATATTGCTACATACCAATTAACATCTCTTTAATTGTTAATTTCATTACATTACCATAAGGAATATTATTATTTTTAGTTATTAAAATAAAGTTATATTTTCAAGTTCAACAGAAAATAACAGAAATAAGCATGCAATATATCTCATTACAATTATGGGAAATAACATTTGTAGGTTGTTTTTATTTCAGATACACATGATTTCAATTATTTTTTTTTAAAATAATTAGTTTGATTGTGTCGAATTGATGTATTTTCATAAACAAATGATTTTTCAACCAGGATCTACGAGCTAAGGAGCTTTTTGATATTAAACAAATATCCGAATCCAACACACGAATTTACAAATGTAAAATTAACTACTCCAATGTGCTAAAAAATAAGTTTCCTAAAAAACTTGGTTTAAAGTACTTGATACATAAATATTTTTATTCCAAAAATAGTTTTTTTTTAACAAATTAATATAACGTCTTTGGAATAAGTGATGTTTTTAGTTCTGCGTCAAGGGTAGACGAAGCAATGAACGTCTTGTGAGCAGACCATTCTGCTGTGCGCGACATCGAATGGTATGCACAGACATTGAATGATGTGTTACAGACTAAATGTGCTGTGCTATGGTTCGTGATGTGGCTCAGTGATCCGTTACTGCCATGAACACAATTAGCCTGTCATCAAGTAAAGTGGTGCACAGAGGTGGATGCGATTGAACTCGTCGGTCAGTCATATCTTCATGTATTCAGTGATCATATATACACATTACAGTTGTTTGGTTTCGTCCAATAAGGCTGCCGATTGCTCTGAAAGGCTACCGATTGCTCACAATCTCGGTGGGTCACAATCCATCCACCGTCGAATTCGGATACTTGATCCAAAAATTATCGCGGGATTCTACGAGGCATAATTGAGAGATTTAAAAAAATAAAATAAAAAATAATAATAAATAAAACAATTGCTGAACTTCAAATCATTGAAATTTCTAAAATCTTAAAAAGCTCTTTGAAGTGGCGTCACAGGCGTGCGTGATGTGCGTCTGTGCTGAAATTCTAATCTTTTGCATATATTACTTCCACTGATGCACATTGTAAATGTCATGTTATTTGCATGCTTCTTTCAGGGTGTTGGATTTACGGTGGCCAGTAAACTAATATCCAATATAAATGTAATTTAACTTACATATAATAAAATGTATTATATTTTCGGTGTTATTATGAAAACATTATGACAAAAATTACTTTTATTAGTATGAGCATGATTCAGTTTCCTTTTAGTCCATTAAATTTTCAATACTATGAAGGGGCAAAAACTAAAATTGTTTAATGTACACAAACGGTGTGGCATGAAGGCAAAGTCATTAAATTTTCAAATAGTTTGCGGGTAAACAGAGATACGAAATAAGTATAGGCAGTTGTTGTCACCGCCAGATAAAACGCCACTTTCTCGTTTAACCAGGGTTTCAAACTGTGCTTAGATGCCAAACATGAATAACTCCTTACATGCTTCTTTAAAACTATGAGACATATTGGCAAACACTGTAACTGGAGGGTGAATACGGAATGGTCTCTCAATTCGTCATGAACAGTTGTTTTTAATTGGCCAGAGGTCATGAGATCGAGGCAGTCAAGAATGAAATACCCTTTGGATCGAGGAGGGTCAGAATACGCCTTAAACCTTATATCCTTGCATTTCCTTCTTATAAACTGACGTTTCAAAAACTTGAATGATTGAATGATCTGAAGATGCTAGAAATATACCATATATATATATATATATATATATATATATATATATAGCATCTTAAATTCTGTGTATTACCGCACGTGATTTTCATTTAAATAAATTCCACTGCATTGCAAGCGTAATAAAAGTAGTTTTTAAGTGGTAAATTGTAATCTAATGTAGACACAGAAATATAATAATCAATGATTTCAATGTGATGGGAATAAGCCGATATGCAATGATACATTTAGTTAATTATTAATTTAATTATAAGCTTTATATATAACGATGTGTTTATATTATTATATATAAAAGTTTTATTTACAACGACCACACATTACGTGTTTAAATGTGTGATCGTTATATATAAAGCCTTAGTCATTGAAAATTTATAGTTCTTGTACATAAATAATAACAAAATATCGTAAAATATATTTTCGTATAAAAATATGTCAACCCAAATAAAAAGGCAGTTTTATTTTATTAAGTTACATTATTCCAGCACCAATGAAGAGTTTAATATTTTATTGAACTAATTTTTTTTTTCATATTATATGTAGTTTGAATATTTTTTTAAATAAATCATGGAAATAAATTTCTTTTATTATTTAAAGAAAAACTTAATTATGATTATATTTATATAATTTTAATTATGTTTATGAATACTTAAATAAATGAAAATATGAGAACCATCTTAATTGAAATAGACAAATACTTTACTAAAGTAAAATTTGAGGTATCCACTGACAGATTTTGACTACCTATAGAAACAAATAAAATAAAATATTAACAACTCTTTGAACAAACGAGAAAAATGACTCTCTTGACTCTTAAAAAAGTGTTTTATTAAGTATGTATTCTATATAAAAATCTTGTAGGCATTTTAGTTACATTTTGTCACGTGCTTTAACCATAAAATAAGAAACAATGAAAACAAATGTCTTCTTTCAATTTTGAACAGTTGGGAAGATAATTTGATGTTTAAATATATTTTGAATAACTGGATTCTCATCATATAATTCTACTTAAAAACAAACATTCTTTAATTCTAATAATTATATGATGTGACTATCTGCAAAATAAAATTTAAAATAAATTTTCCATCCCCAAGATGTTTTTAAGCATAGAATATTCAAAATTATTAAAGAGATTTTGTTAGTTTATCGTTTTTTATAACAGTGAGCACCATTGAGAGGATAATCTAACAATATGAAAAAGTGTTGTAAGATACTTGAGTTTTCGCCAAACGCTTTCTTTTAAGGGGAATTCCCACAGAAAATTATCTGTAAGTACATATCTTACAAGAGAAAATCTGGGAAACTTAACAAGACAACCAGGATCTATCACTTGTTGTTCAACAATGGCTGGGTTCTCAATGCTATGGCGTCATTTTTAATAAACCATTACATTTATTTTGTCATTTAAAACAGCTAAATTTCATTTCTTTTGCTTAGGGAATTATATGTTTTGATAACAGCTAATATTCCAACTTAATGAAATTTATTTTATGAAATATTTTATTTCATTTAATAGATTTATACTGTTTAGTATAGAAATTTATTATTTAATAACTATACAATCAATGTAATTTTCTGTTACAATTTCATCATCATATAAGTTCAAGAGCCCGAAATTATAGATCCTTAAAATACATTTTAATTAGGAAAAAATACTTTTTTATTTTGATTAGCCGAATTGTATTTCCATATTTAGACATACTCCCAATTTAAGATGAAATATACACAATTGCCTTTTGAAAATGAAACATTCTTCTTAAAAATAGCGTTATAAAAATGATGGTTCAAATATTTAACAAAAATGTTCTGTTTTATTGTTAAGAATAAAATAATATCCAATTATTTATAGATTAAACTAATTAAATAAATTTTTTCAGAAAAATATTAAAGGAATACTCTTACAATTCTTGCTAATCAATATTTCCATCTTATTGAATAATTATCTATATGGTTTCCATTCTTCTGCACCATTTTTTTCATCATCACTATGCATCAAAGGTGCTATCTCGTAATCAATCAGATTTTCTTACTTCATCCTATTTTCTAAGCATTCTATTGTTTGTGGTATGTTCCTCACTGCATGGGGGAAAAAGGAATAAAAAATATTCGCTATAACAATAGCTAAGCTGTCAAAAGAACACCATAAAGTGTATGTTCTTTGGTGGAAAAAAATCGTGGAACCCATATCAAAAGGCAAAAAATAAAAAAAAAGGAAAGAAATAAAATCTGAAGACAAAGTCACCGTAGGTAATCGATGTAACCATCTAAGGATGACTATTTTCCAAGACCACAGCTGATATATTTATCTATGGTTATTTGTGTCAAGTTATGTTTTATTATATAATGATTCACATTGAACTTTAGTTTACATTTATTAAGGTTGTAATAAAAATATAAACTCATTTTATTGTTTTCTTTCTAGTCTTATTAAATGATAAAACATAGATTATAAACATTTAATTTCTTAAACATGAGTTACCCAAAACAAATTTAATAATGCTGCTGATGATTAAATGATAGTAAAAATGTGATATGATGGGAAAGTACTCAGTTAAATTTCAAATATTAATTTTTGTGCAGAAAAGGAATAAAATTAGTATAAAATGTCTGATTTTAGTATCAATCATTGCATCAATGATGCAAGTAAAGAATTTCCATTTGTAATGACAATGTTTTCTCTTCTGATAAATCTATGAAATATTTGAAGCTGTGCTAAATTTCTCATCTATAAGTACAACACCCTTTACTATGGTACATAAGACAGTATCTTTGAACAGTATGCAATATGGAAGCCAATTTTTACAATTTGACTAATGTTAATGGCTATCATTGAATAAAATATTAAATTGAATTGGATAACACACATTTATTTAAAAAAACTGCAAATAACTTATATTAATAAAAATTAAAACGAATTTGTTTTGGAGGGGATGTCCTTAAAGTGATAATCTAGTAGTAGATAGTCAAGTAATACTATCAACATAACCATCTACTATTTATCAATAATAATAATATTTTTGACTTTATTCTTTTAATATGTAACCGACTTATATATTTTCCGAAAACATATATCACACACAAAAGTTAAAAAATTATTAAATTTATAATGAATCAATGTTAATTTACATTCAAACACGACATAACTGTTTTGAAAATCCTAATAAATTTTAATTTTACCGGTACCAGCAAATTGTATAACCAAAAATTTCTATATAAAAATCATTTTCAAATATTGAAAACAATTTTCTTAAGATATTCTTAAAGATATAATATAAATATTATAATACAACTACAATAATATAAATATTATTGTAATTATTCTGATTTTTATAACTTAGTTAAATCAAATTGGTAATCACACGATGTATATATACGATATATATATATATATATATATATATATATATATATATTTATATATATAATATGAGGAATTTGTGTGCATGATGTGCGATTTTTTTTTTCTTCGGAGTCAAAAAATAGAGGGATACCTAATAAGACATAAACTTCAATATTCACATGTAATATAAATGGACTTAATTTTGTTGATTACAGCATCCATTTGTGCGGATAATATTAAATGAACTACAAATATCAATGGTGGGATTGTCAGATTCTGATGTCATGATGCTTACCAAGTGCAAAATGCCTTTATGTATACAATTTAATTGACAAATGAAGGATTTAAGAAGAAATTTAAGGCAGTGAATATTGAGTTTCTTTTTAAATGTTTGGTATCAATCAATATCTATTCATCAATTGATTTAATAAATATTAAAATTGTTCTGACTGACAGTTGTTTCAGCACATGTAAGTAAAAAATACTTGCTTTAATTAAATTCAAGAGTTGGTATTTTCTATAAGGATTTGTTTAACACAGATTCCAAGCATAATATAGCTTAAACTAGAAATCTATCATTAAAATATATAGTCTAATTATATTAATTTGTCTACCAGAGAAAAGCAAGTATAATACTTTTTAAGAGCGGATTGCTTCGAGACATACAGGAAGACTGTCAATTAGGTTTGTTAAGTGTTCGTTATGATGTTGAGCCATGCCTACTACTGTACTATGGCCGGCTTCATTAAATTGCGAGGGTAAGGATCCTTGCTGGGGGCAATCCAGTTGAGGTGGTCACACAGATACTTGATTGGGTTTATCTCAGGTGAGTTTTTTTATCAGAGGAGAACAGTAAACTCATCCTGATATTCTTCAAACAATGCAAGTAAACTATTGGCTGTATGAAACCTAGCATATTCCTGCTGGAAGAATTCATCATACTAAGGAAAATAATGCTCTTATAGGGGTGGATACGTTCCGCAAGGACATATGCGTACTAGTATTGATCTATCGTACCTTCCACAAGGATGATAGAACCCAGAGAAACATTCCCCATACCATAATGAGTCCATCTTGAATAAGAAAACTTGCAACCCTGGCCACACCCTGGAGCAATACGGGCATGGCTCCAAGTTTACTTTTAGAGGTTTCCCGTAGTATATGCCAATGTACATCAGTTCAATGGAGCGTAAAATGCGACTTATTGGAAAACGCTACCTGTCACCACACAGTGGAGGTCCAGATGCATTACTCGCGTGCAGTCTTCGTCGTTGATGAACTACAATCTGCAGGTGCATGATCCAAGTATCTGCTTCACAAGTTTAAATACAGCATCATTCGTTGTACAATAGTTTCGGAGGCACTGTTGGTTACCCTTTGTTATCTGAGCAGTGAATTTCCCAACGGTGGCATGTTTATTCAACCGAACGTATATTCGAAGCCTCTGTTCAATTTTTCATCTATGGCCTATGGTGTACCACATGTGTTACTTCGCTGATTATAGACAGTTTCATTTTGACATTCACCGGTATACTTTAACCATGGTGGCAAGCGAACTGATCATAAAATTAACCGTTTCGGAAAGACCTCTAGCATTGGTACGAAAACAAATGTTCATGACCTTTTGGACTAATGACTTCGTTTCTGCGTTACATTAATTTTTGCAATGTTTTCCGAATCTTTCACATTCTCTTTATAAACTCTCAGCTGCACTCTTCTGCTATTTGCATTCTGTGATTGGTTGTTTAATATAGATGTAGAAAATAAGTGGTGATCACATTAATATCACTGGACTGTGTAATATACTCCATTACAATGATGTATTCTTAAAAATGTATTTTTTTTCGTTTTTAATGCGTATGATAACCAAATTTGCATTCAAATTTAAATTGATATAAACATTAAATTACAATGATTAGCACATTAATTTTATTCATAACACAGAAAAAGGCATTTTTATGCTATTCTTGCAAAGTGAAAACTTTTTTTTTTTTTTTTTTTTTTTTTTTGAAATTTTGACAATTCTGACAAATAATTTACATTTATTTCATCCATATATCTTTGTTATTTTTTAATTCCACATTGAATTAATAAGGAGACTACATGATACTTTCATCAGAGTCATAACTAATTTCACAATGCATTCCTACAGTGGCACTTTTTAATTTACTTAAACAATTCTCAATATAATTCCAATAAAATTAATCCCAGATAATTAAAATCTGAAAATTATTTTCGAATATTGTTCATTTAAACACAAGAAATCATTCAATTTATGAAACCCTTACATGTTTTGTTACAGATATTTTCAAAAATAATGAGTGCACTTTGACCTCTCAGTTACATCTAAAACTCTTCTCTTTTGCAGCATTTGTTGGGTAATTAAAATTAAACTTACATTTTTCAGAGGCTCGGCAATTAGCTTTTATTTCACAAATCCGAATGAAACTTTAAGTACATGCCATGTAGGTTATACAACAAAATATGTGTTTTATCAAAAAATAGCTTGACATTTTTACATTCGGTAGATCATTAGTGAAATAAAATTGATTCAAAATTCAATAAATATTATATTATTATTTAAACACTTGTATGCTTTATGAGCCCTCATTGTTGGACAAAATTGTGCTAATATTATGCTATCATATTAATATAACTGCATACGTAATATAACAGCTTTACTAAAAGATGAAGCAGACTACATGATGGCTTTCAAATTTGTTTCATAAATAACATGTTTTCAATACACTTATATCCATGAAATACCCACAGCCGAAAATCAGACTAACTGATTGTTAACGAATTTATTATATTTCTCACTTGTGATTCAATTTGACTTTTCAAATAAGCTGGTTCATTGTTACCTTGTTAGAAGAGAAAGAACTTGTAAGTTGTAAGAAGAAGTTGTAAAACATAGATGTTTAGATGTTAATCCATATTACGCTTTTATAAATAGAGGTAGTGTTTATTGTTGTAAGACATGAGAGTTGGAGGAACACCATACACAAAAGTTCCATGTGTTCACAACATCATATATAAGAAAGTGGTCAATATTTGCCATTTTCAATAAACATATGGCAAATTGGAAATGCGATGACAATTTTTGTATCTTCAGTTGTTGCCTAAAATGCATCGTTAAAAGGAATTATTTAAAGAATTTTGCACTTTAAAAATAACTTGTACACAGTTGCTCGCAGACAATCTAAAGCTTATACTTTTAAGTGGCATTACACTTATAGCGTTTGGCAACATTTGATTTGTAAAAATTGTGCAATATTTTGCTATCGACTTATTAAATAAATTATGTATGATATATGTTATAATTTTTAATATATATATATATTTAGATTTATGTTCTTCACTATATTTGTCAGTTTTAGTTTTAAAGAAATAATCTTAACCTTTATTCTGGTACCCAATAATTTTTAGAAACACTAATCACATGTATTTAATACATTGACAAGTTTGAATGATGATTTTTTTTTCATATAAAACTTACAGTCTTTTGTATAAAGATACTTATAATATAAAAAATAATATTATATAAAAATATTTTCATATGTTTCTGAACTTAATATTTTAGTTTGTCTCAATAGATTTTCACGTGTAAATTTTAATGGTTTTAAAATTTAAAAATACATTTTTAGACTTTTTAATTGCGTAATTATGTACAAGTTGATAATAGTGTATAAACGTGGTTTTATATTTTACTTTTATTGACACCAAATGCAACAAAATGTTTTCTAATTTTTTTTTTAAAACGTGAACTTTTTTATCACGTATGGTGTAAAAGTTTTCATTTTGCAGTTACATTCAAGTTTCAGAAACAATAGTATTTTTTTCTTAGAATTCAACTTACTTTTTGGTTTAGAAGCTTTCTATTATTTCATTTTAAGTGTTACTGTTCATTAAGAACTTTGTGATTAATAATTTATTAAAAAAATGCTTCTATAGAAGTTTGAGGTTGGAGCAACGTTTGGATAAATCCGTTCTGTAATGAGTTTTTTTATTCAAAAATAAAATAAAATAAATTTCTACGATGAATAAATAATCATCCTTAACAATTCTGTCCTGTAGAGATATACAAATTACAACATTAAATTTAAACAGGACTAATTTTTGGTTGTTAAATTATTAAAATTGTCTTTTAAAGACAAATTCCATACTGTAGAAATATCACATATATTCAGGTTTTTCATATATTCAGGTTTATTTTCCTCATATATTCAGGTAACAGTGTTATATCAAAGCATTGCTTTTCAAAATCAAATTACTCCTCTTTTGTAATATATGATAAATCATGTTTAATTTGCTTTGTGATATCAAATTATAATATACTTGCCAGTTAGCCACGAGAAATCTTAATTCATCCATAAATAATCCCATGCCCTTATCACACATGTCCTATGGATAAGCCATTATTTTAATTATCCTTCTGAATAAGATTGTATACAGAAAAACAAAATCTGAGTATTTTTAAATACAAAAATATTTTTCTAAGACAGTAGTATCAAATTTAGTTTCACTACAAAATGATTGACGATCTGCTTTTTTTACTTTACTTGAATTCAACATCAATATATCAATATTCTCTCCTGGTAAAATTATCAAATTTCTAAGCTTATATACATTTTTTATAATAGATTTGAATTTATTTTGAGGGTAGTGAAACAAAATGGGTGATGATCGTTTAATAGAGGTCAACATCTGTAATAGAATTTTTCAATTCTATTTATTTTATGGAAGAATTGCGCTCAAAATACTTCATATATCTATTAGAGGAAAACAAAACACATTTCTTAAAATACAAAAAATAAGAAAATTTCAGTAAATAAAAAATCGTGACACAGATAAAGGAATGTTTTATGTTAAATACACAATTTAGAAATGTAGCTTTAAAAGTTTAAAGGGATTTCTGAAAATAAATTATGAAAATACATACCAAATGTGATTTTTTAAAAACATTTATCTGAGAAAATGAAAAATACACACTTCACTATATCATGCATCTTAGTTCTTATATTGATACATTTTTTTCGAGGTTCTCATATATATTGTAATTAATAGTAACTACATTTGATGATGCTTTTCTGTTTTTTTTTATTTACTTATTTAATGATTTTTCATCATCGAATTTTTATACAGGTGTAATTTATTGTTTGTTTGAAGCAAACTGTTAACCCAGTATATTTCGATCACATACACCATAATTTTTTTTAAATTTATGTGCAGAATATATTCACATTTTTAAAACGTTCTTGTTTATAAAATAATTATTATTTTAGAAATATGTTACTTTTCTGATATTCTTTATCTAAGCACTTCATTTATATTTGTTTTACGTAAAACAAGCTCAGCTGTTTATTTATCGGATATTTTTATAAATATCTTGACATTTATAATTTTACTGTCGCATGATTATTTTTCAATATAGTATTTATGCGGATCTATTTAAACAGTTGAAAAAAATTAATTTTCACATACTGAATAAATTATTTATTATTGATTGGAATACGCATTGTTCGGATACTGTTGATTACAGGAAATCAGAATTTTGCAATTTGAGTTTAAAAAAATTGTAAGTAAGAATTTACAACTATGAAAGTATTTTACTCTACAAATAATACCAAACATATACAATATTTTGTAACATTATTTTCTATAAATATATAAAGTAACTAACTGATCAAAACAAAATAAATTAATTAGTGCAATATTTTTAATATGAATTTGAATACATACCATACCAATTTTAATGAGATAGAGATTTTTTTATCAATCAATTTTTTTCAATTTTTTGTGATACTATATATATTCCAGAAGTGTAATGCAATACACGTTTATAGTGATTTTGATTCTACCTTAAACCATAAATCCCCGTCTTATTAGCCATCCTCTGCAAAAACATGAATGTTGAGCTACAAACCAAAAAAGCAATATATTTGATGGTAATGTAGCATGCGATTCATCACATAATTTTTGTTGATCTTGAAATAACATATCAAAGAAGATGATTTAAGAAAACATTTGTGAAAACCAAAAATAAAAAAAATATGTAGTTGGTGCTGGAAAAAAAATTCTCAGCACATAGATGTCAGAAGAAAAGATAAGTATAGGAATAAAATAAATCTTAACTCGCGGTGGTAGGAGGCAATCGATGTAACCCTGTAACGGATACTACCTGTTTATATAGACCACAGCTGATATTTTTTTTCTCAAAGGAATTTTTTCCTTCTAGAATATCTTCCCCAAATATTTCAGTGACTATGTGCCTGATATTAAAAAGGACTAAGTGATGGGAATATATACGTAGATTTAATGTTACTGGGATACCCTATGCATTTGAAAGGACTGTTTTTGTAGAAAAATGAGGACCAGAAAAAGTTTTCTTCTTTAATTTATATATTTTACTGGTAAATTAGAAAATTAATAAAATATATTATTTTCTAACTCACAACAATAATCTCTTTTATTACAAATAATAAATAATTTTGATAGAATTCACAAAATAGAAACATTAAAAAAGCAAAGATTTCTAAACATTTAGTCACCAAACTTATAGATTTTTGTAAAATAATTTGAAATCGTTTTCATCAAAACATAATTATAAGATTAAAGGCTGTTTCATGTATGCAAATTAATTCATGATGTGTATTTCAAAAATTGAATGCATAAATTTTAAAGTTGAATGTTTATTAGAAATTCAAGTTATATAAAATATACGACACAAAAAGAGAAATATTATCTGACTTCTTTGCGTTTTGGTAATGATGTTGTATCAAAAACCACAATACGTTTCTTTTCGATATGCTTTCTATCATAAATAGTTTCTTCAAAATAATCATCATGCAAGGAATGCTGGAATACGTTTACATTCATGAACATGATTTCAACATACGAAATTAAAGTTTGTGTAATTATTAACCAATTTAACATTTTAATTGCTTTCAAATCATTTTATTGCTACTATTAACAAATGCAGCATGAATGTAAAAAAGAAAATTGTCAGCTGAAAATTCTTACTATTTCTAACAACAAGCTCTTTTGTACTTTCATGCAATGAAACTAATACAACTAATACCATGGAGATATTTTTCTCTGTTATATTAATCTTAAACTTTAATAAAAAATAATAATTAAAAATTAAAGTCAAAATGTAAGCAATATTTTAAAGGTCATCCATAATTTTGTGAAATGAAATTTAAATTTGGTTTTCATGAACCAGATGATGTATTCATCTTACTTACAAATTTAAATTAAGCACTATTTTAGTACTTTTAAAATCGAAATTATAAATTTAAAAAATTAGATCCCATCCATTTAAGAAACAAATATTTCAAAAAAGTAAGAAGTAATTTATTAGATTTAAAATTTAATAATTGTATACAATATTAATTGGAATATAAATTATGTGATATTACTTTATAACAATAACTAGAGTGGAAAAGTATTTCAAATTCCCGTCTTTCAGGAGAAAAGTAATACTGGTTAACAGTCTCGCTGTACAAACCACGATTTTCGCATGCATGCACTTTTACTGATAATGTCTAGCAACCCGCTTTTTCAAGGTTTTATTTCGACTTTTTTATGATGTATAATTTATTTAGATGTGGACAAATAGACAGCTTTACTTATTTACATTTCTACGATACATACCAGAATTTTTGTAGTATTTTGCATGTGTTTTTCAAAGTTTAAAATTGTCTGGCAGGAGTAAAACATCTTGCAAGTGATATAATCTATGGCAGTTTGCGTGCGATATGACCTATACTCCTGACGTGATAATAGTTTTCAATCTGATTTCAAGTACACTACTGGCCATTAAAATTGCTACACCAAGAAGGCGACATGCTACAGACGTGAAATTTATACGAAAGGAAGAAGATGCCGTGATATGCAAATGATTAGCCTTTCAGCGCATTCAGACAAAGCAGGCGCCAGTAGCGACACCTACATTGTGTTAAAATGAGGAAATTGTTCAGCCGGTTCCTCATACACAAATTGAATTTGAACGTTGTTGCCTGATGAAAAGTTGTTGTGATGCCTCGTGTAAGAAGGAGAAATGCGTACCAGCACGTTTCTGACTTTAATAAAGGTCGAATTGTAGCGTACAGGGATTGCGGTTTATCTTATTGCAGTATTGCTGCTCGCGTCGGTCGAGATCCAATGACTGTTAGAAGAATATGGAATCGATGGGTTCAGGACGGTAATAAAGAACGACATGCGGGATCTCAACGGCCACCTATCGCTAGCAGCCGAGAAGACAGGCATATTATACGCATGGCCGTAATGGATCGTGCTACCACGTCACGAGCCGTGAGTCAAGAAACGGGGTCGTTTGGAAGACAACAAGTGTCTGCACGAACAGTTCGACGAGGTTTGCAGCAGCATGGACTCTCAGCTCGGAGACCATGGCTGCGGCATTCCTTGACGTTGCGTCATAGACAAGAGCGCCTTCAATGGTGTCATCAACGACGAACCTGGGCGCACGAATTGCGAGACGTCATCTTTCCAGATGAATCCAGGTTCTGTGTACAGCATCATGATGGTCGCATCCGTGTTTGGCGGCATCGTGGTGAACGCACACTGGCAGCGTGCATTCGTCATCGTCATACTGGCCCATCACCTGGTGTGATGGTATGGGGTGCCATTGGATACACGTCTCGGTCACCTCTTGTTCGCATTGACGGTGCTTTGAACAGTGCACGTTACATTTCTGGTGTGTTACGACCCGTGGCTCTACCCTTTATTCGAGCCCTGCGAAACCCTACGTTTCAGCAGGATATACCGAACGCATGTTGCCAGTTTTGTACGGACCTTCCTTGATAGGGACATGTTGGGTTGTTGCCCTGGCCAGCACGTTCTCCAGATCTTTCACCAATAGAAAACGTCTGGTCAATGGTTGCCGAGCGACTGGCTCGTCAACAAACGCCAGTCACTACAGTTGATGAACTGTGGCATTGTTTTGAAGCTGCATGGGCATCTGTACTTGTACATGCAATCCAATCTCTGTTTGACTCAATACCCAGGCGTATAACTGCTGTTATTACTGCCAGAGGTGGTTGTTCTGGGTACTGATTTCCCAGGATCTATCCCGCCAAAATTTTTTGAAAATTTAATCACTTTTTATTTCTAGTATAATATATTTGTCCAATAAATATAATTTTGTTATCTGCATTTCTTTCTGGTGTAGCAATTTTAATGGCCAGTAGTGTATTTTAAAGGCAGTTATATATAGCGGAACTGGTGAAAATTTCTAGGATTTCTCTGCAGATAGTGATGAATTTGGTTTTTCATATTTTCATTGGTATATACGTTTCTCTTTTATATTTTATAAAATAAATCAGAATTTAATCAAGATTAATTTTAAAAATTTTGCTTTTATATAGTTATTCTTCAATTTCAATAAACTGACAACTTTTTTCTATTATCTAATTCAATATGAAAAAAACGAAAAAAAAAAATTAAAAAAAAAAAAAAAAAAAACATTTACCAAAAAAATACATATTTTATATTTTAAAATGTATGTAGATTTGAAATACGTAATAATACATATGCAATTTGTACCCTAACCTATTTTTATAAAAAAGAAATAAATAGGAGATTATTAAGAAGAAAAATTGTGATTTTAACTAGCAATATGTGTTATTCAACATTTGTACTTTACATATCTTTACTTAACACGCTGTTTTATACGAGAAATAACCTTTAATTTTGTAAAAGTAGCAAAGAAAAAGATAATCCAATGCCATATTCATATTTAGCATTTAACTATTTCTGAAGAATGAGAAATTTAATGTCAATAATAGTAAACGCCACAGTTTTTGAAGTGACCTAAATTCCAGAACATGATGCATTGGGATATAAAAAACTTAATTGTCAGCTCAAAGAGCCTCAATATGTGATATTTAGCATAAATGATTTAACCTAATTGTGGGAAAAAACAACCAATGCTTTAAATTAGAGAGAGACAATTAAAAAAGCATTCATAAATTTTAATAAGAATATTATGTTTAATAAGATTCTGTTACCCTAAAATTCTCGAAAAATTAAATATCTTAAACACAGATTATAAATGATATGTAAATGTTTCTTTCCCATATTATTTACGGGTTTCTTATTTTTGTTGTCAACATAAAAAATACTGTTATAATTTTCATTTAATTTAATTCCTATGTTTTTATTCATAATTGTTCAAATTTTTAAATAGTGTTAAATATCTGAATTTATTTTAATATGCATTAATTATTAGGGAAAAATATA
>JAPDSC010160561.1:0-15625 GCA_026290005.1 Latrodectus geometricus
TGTAAAACCACTATTTAATATTTTAAAAACACAGCCAAAACAACTTTATAAAAAAGTAATTGAAGAATGATAATTATAAATAATTTACTTCAAAGATGTCCTAGCAAATTATCAATCAAAATAGTTCAATAAAAATAATAAACAAACTTGGAGTCTTATAAGATCAGGATCTGTTTCTAAAGTATCTGATGAAGGAATTCCTTCTTTCACAACAACAATATCATGTCCTGTTGTAGAACCAGCATATGATTTAGGCCTTGGAGGTTTGGGAGAAGATCTTGGGGAAGGAGTAGCTGAAGCACGCAAACTGTGAGCAGGACTTTTAGAAGATAATTTTGGAGAATCTGTAAAAAAACATTATTGTCTTTGTAAATAATTAAACAATATAGATTAATTGTAAAATTTTTCTAGGCTAAAATACCCTTAAATTAGTTTTAACAGAGTGAAACTAACATCAATTTTGAAATAAAGTTTTTCATTAAAGAAGATTTATGAAACAAACACATGATTATTAAATATTTTGAATATGTTTAGTTGTTTACAAAGATATGTGAATTGACTAATAAAAACAGACTAAGCAATAAATTCCCAATCACTTTGTCAATTTTCTCTATATAAGAAATTATGACATGAAGTAATACCAACTAATTTTAGTATAATATTGAATCACCACTTCATTATTTCTTTTATTGATTTATGTTTTTATTTAGATATCAAAGAACTGTACAGGGAAAAATAGTGACAAATGTTATTTCATAAGCATATTTATAAATGGACTGCAATTGGCACACTTTACAAGTATTTATATATACAAATAGTAGATACAGCAAAATATCTGTTTTTACAATAAACTTTCAAAGAAACAAGTAATTTCTGATTAGGGTTTAGAGATACATTTGACCTTGATGCTAGGATAAAAATATTTATTGGATATTTTTACATAAAAACTTTCATTTTTAAATAGCAAAAATATTTGAAACACAAATGAAATTATCTCCATTAAAATTTCATTATTATAACCCGCAATTAACTTTGAACTTTTGCACTCACTTAAATGAGCATATATTCTTTCAATTTTGTTATAAATTATCAATACGAAACTAAATTACAAGTTACATGAAATGTATGTTTTATTGTTTTCCCAACAAAGTCTACTGAGAAGTTTTTTTTTTCCTGCATGTTGATACCATTCTACACATAAGAAACCATCTCAACTGCAGATGTAAAATACTGAAGTATGTATAGAAAACAACATTTAAAATATAGATTTCATTTCAAAAGGAATTTTCCAATTTTTTTAATATTTTTTCCTCCAAAATAAAGCAACTGTGTTATAAATGTATATTAAACGTTGTTTACTGTTTATGCATCAGTATTTTGTATAACTTTTAAGGCCAATAAAAAATATTGGCCCAGATTTATTGTACGGTCGTTATTGGAGCGATTTCCCAAAGTTGGCGATAAATAACATTTTCTGGCAACCCAACCAAATCCTATCCAATCACAGATGAGGGATTCCAAATAATGAAAAATGGGAGATTCTGACAAAGTGGGAACAAACCAATGAAAAATGGAGTATTTTGTTTATTTTAAGACCTCGCTTGTGCAAATTGGCGAGGTTATCAAGATTTTTGGCAATTTTTTGAAAAAGTTGCCAATACCGATTGTAAAGTAAATTTTTACTAAATATATTATATAAAAAGTGTGCTAATTTTCATATTTAAAAATAGTTCTGATGCTAAAACCCTTTGAAATATCTAAAATAAATTAAACATTATTCATATATTTATAAAGTACTGATGTTTGCAAGATATATATTTTATTCATAAAAATTTATTTTTCTTATATCTTAATAAAGTCCAATATATTTCCTATAAAAGTAAGTAAAATAAAATTTTACATTGGGAATAGTGAGCACTGTTAATTTGCATAAAAAATATAGAAGAAGATTCCTACCTAATATAAGCAGGAGAATGTAGAATAAAATAGCTAAATAAAGTTTTAAATCTTCAATTAAAAAAAAATATATATAATTATAAAAACATAGATAAATATCTTCAAAATGAGTATTTTACATAAGATACAAAATGTCAAAATACAGCTCTACTATAAATTATTTGACTTTTGACGACTAGTACTAATGTTATTTCTATAGAGCTTTTTCAATAAATTAAGGCTGAGCAAATTTTTTCGATTCATAAAGAAAAATTTAAGCAGTACTAATATTAGATAAAATAACACTAAATATTTAAGATATGACTCAGTATTTAGTTTGAACAAGTAAAAGTGACAGTTTCAAATGTGAATATCTATATAACATAAAACAATAATTTTTTAGAGCATAAGTTTCCTTTTCAAAAAAATTAAAGAAAAGTTCTGTATAAAATGCTACCTTCGGTTAAATAATGCCATAAATGATGTTTATTTATTAAGATTTATTTACTTAAACAACAATTAATAAAAAATTAAATTTTTATAAACAATGATATTTCCTAGGTTATAAAATTAATGCAAATGTGTATGAGATAAGTTTATTTCATTAAAACTATTATATTATTTCTTCGGAACAACTTTGATATACCCCCCAAAAAATACGCGCCAAATCTGGCACTACCAGCGGACTTTTTAGGGTTGCTCTTTCTTATTTTGGTGTTGCTAATTTAGGTTTTTTCAGCTCTTAGATTTTTGCTGTTACCAAATTTAGTATTTTCTTGCATTTTGTACCATTTTTTGAGTTATTTTTTTTTTTAAGTTTTTTTATGTATTAATTATTTGTACTTAGCGAGAGTCCATCTTGGCGAGAAAAAAGGCGCCAAAAACAGGTCATTTGGGTTGGTGAGAAAAAAATGTTGCCAAATTTCCGATTTGGGGGGTTATATCAAAGTAGTTCCATATATGTATTGCATTTAATAAATAACAGCATCCTCTTGAAACCTTTTTGCTGCAAGGAAAACGGAGGAAAAAATTCCCATTGCATTATTTTTATTTAAATATAATGGTAGTTTGCACAAAAATTGAACCTTTATTAATAAGATAAGTAAAACAATTAAAACAATAAATAAAATAATTGACAAAGACATATTTTATAAGCGATATAAAGAATACAGAAATACATGTTAAAACAGCAAGCATCAGTAAAATAAGCTTTAAACTTTCATACCTCCAATTGGACGATTCACAGTATACGAAATATAAGGTATATCAGAATCAGAACTAATAGAAGGACCAGGAGAGGAACTTCTAACTCCTTGTTGTCCTTTCACTTTAGATTTTACTACACTTTGATTCTTCACAGAATGACTACTTTGTTCAGAACCCATTTTTTAAAATTTTAATACAGAATTAAAATATTATCAAATTAATTTCAAAGCAGAACTCATCTCATATGTCAAATTATTTTGAGGTATGCTTTTGTCTGCTTGTGTATAATTATTCCTGCTGACTGATACAGACAGCCGCTTCGTAATTTCGAACTATTATCAAGTGATGTAGGTACATTAAAGTTGGCACTTTTTGTTTTAAACCACGTCGTAAAAGTGGAGGGATATTTGATTCTAAAATGCGCTTCCGTCAACTGATTTTTCTCAATATAAATCCTTAAATCTAACTAAGAATATTTTAATTTGAATTAATGTTCAAATTATATGATTTCATAATTTTCACATTACTTCAGATCAGAGCATGAACATTGGATTTTACAACATTTGTAAGCTTCAGTTCTCTGTAACCGTAGATAAATAGTATAAATGTTTATTTTAGTCTGCTTTACTCGTTTTAATCGACTTCTTGTTTATAACATTAATTCTTTATCTTGTGTTCTTGAAAAGACTTTAAATAAAACAATTACACATACTTATTTATCCTAACTAATTTTCCTATTTTATGGCTTTTATTTTTTTTGCTTTCAAATGTAAAAGCCAATATTTAAAATTGCGAACTTAATTTTTTGTAAATTATTTTAATGAAAAGAAATACTTTTTTCGTTTTAAATGAGAATTAAATCTTTTAATCAGCTTATATCGAAAATCAACTAATTTATTGAAGATAAATTATGAATAACATACAAGACTTGATATCGATTTCCAAGGTAAGAAAGCAACATCGAAAATTTTAATTTATTAACTAGTGAAAAATGTAAAGGTACTAACTGCAGATTCATCTGTACATTGTTTGACTTCTTCCTTATATTATAACTAATTGGAAAAAAAATCGTTCATAACTTTTCAGATAATTGTTTCAAAATAAAATTGTACCTGGTAAAGCAATGATCAGTCAAACGAGACTATTTTTGATAATGCTATAAGAAAATTCTTTATTACATTCTAACTTTTTACTGGACGATATGTATAAATTTTTTTGTTGGAATTTTTGCAATATTAAATGATTAAATACAATAATTTTATTAAAAACATAGATATTGAACTTTTTGTACTTCATTAAAACAATATAAAATATAACAATGAAATTAAATAATGTATTTTATTAAAACATCAAGAATTATAAATAATTATTTATCTCCTTTGCATCTCATCTTGTTAGTATCTCTAATTAATTAAGACTCATTTGACTTTGTTGATAATAAAGTATTAAAAATCTGTGTGAAGTGCTGAAAATATTGAAAGTCAATATTTCGTATATAATATGTACAAAAGTGAAGTAAATTCGAAATTATTGAAAATTTCACAATAAAAATAAATGTATATTAAGTAAAATAATTTTAATTAAAAAAAGTACATATTTAAATTTAGATTCTTTTATAAATAAAACTAGCTAAAAATAAATGATCTTTGTTATCAATAAAACTTATCTAAAAAATATGTTCTACATGTTTACATAAATCATGTAGAACATATTTCAGCCCAACAATACTTTTTAAATATATATAATTTTAAGAAATTATATCCATTGTTTTATTGCAACTTATATGTTTAGCTAGCTCCCAAATGATTAGCACTTATTTTTTTTTTTTTTTTTATTAGTCTGGAGATTTGATTCTAACTTAGAGCATGGAAGTATATTGGGTTTGAGAATCCAATTAAAGCTATATTTCCAGTTTGAATTTCCCTTGATTTGAAAAAGTGACTGTAGACAAATAAACCATATATTAGGGATCTTCATTCCTGAAGTAAGTATTAAACTTTATACAATTTAGTGTTTAAATTATGAAAATTAAAAAAGAGATTTATAAATACTCAGTGGTCAGTGAAATGATTGTCATTCAAAATTCAAGTATACATAGAAAATTGGTTAAATTGTACCAACTGGTTTAGTGTGATTTCCAATTTTTATGCTAAGTTCTGCATTCTCCAATCTAAATTATGTACTTTCTGCTATATCCTTTTTTCAAAATCTCAGTTGCATTCAAAACTCAAACTTTGAATGTCACAATCTTGTTCTATTTTTGATTTATCATGTCAAAACTTTTAATATTTCATAATTACTTACTACAGAAATATTACAAAACGAATAACTAGAAACCATAATCACAAATTTTATAAAAATTATATATTACTAAACAAATATAAAATAATAAAAATCAATACTATTATTCCTACTTGGCTAACAGGATACAAAAAGTAAGTTTTTCTGATTTTATTTCTTTTGATCAAATAAATAAATAAACACATTAAAAATACACATTGATTTCAACATCTTATTGCACTTTAAAAACAACTGTGCCTAAAATCTAAATCGATAATGTAAATTATATTATGAAATCACTAAGTTTTAATTAACTGTGCAGTAATGTCAACAATAATAAACATCTATATAAATGCTGTTTAGTACAGGAAGCCACTAGACAATGAAGACAAATCAATAACAATGGAAACTGAAATATCTAATTAACAGGCACAACGATTCACAATAAATCTATTTAAATGTCAATTGTTTCTACATAATTCATAAATTATTATATACAACAGCAATATTAATCAAATAATTCAAAGTTAAAATACTCACCTAATTTCACTTACTGAAGAATTAAAAAAAAAAAAAAAAAAACACAATTTCAGTTTATTACTATACATATTTTTCACTTGTTATACACAAATATTAAAATTCAGAATTTTCAGCTTGATATACTATCAAAGCAAAATATAGCTTCAAATTCTTTATTTCAATAAAAAATGAAAAAATAACAGAAAAAGCTTTAAGGTTTGTTAAAACTCCAAACAAATTTTGCTCATGCACACATCAGGTTATGTCATAAAATCACAAGGATTTAGTTAAAAAATTTGTTATATAATTAATATTACAATTCATTTTTACAGTGGTGCTGAAAGAAAGGTCATTAATTTAAGAAAACCCATTAGAATTTTCAAATTATAAAAATTTAGGTTTCAAGATAAATTTTATTAAGAGTATTTTAATTAGCCTATTCATTTCTTTTTTTAATTTTTATGTTCAAAAAATTTTATTCGTTAAAAACATATGAAAAATTCTAATTTTCACTGATTAAATTCAATTATTTTATTGGTATTTTTCATAAAAAATTGTTTGATGTTAATTTTACTCAGCATACTTTTAGGGGGATCATAAAATAATAAAATATCCATACTTGTGATACATGTTTGGTCTTGTATCACAAACAACACCTTTTAGTAATCTAACAAAGTTTCCTTTTTTTGACTGACTGAGTAAATTTCATTAATTCATTGTATTTTTATTGTTGCAATGTTAGTTTTTTTCACTTTTCCATTTTGTTGTTGCTTTTGCCATTTTTTTACTTGCATTAGATTCACTGTTTGGGAATTGTTTATTAACATATCTTTAGTAAATTTGTTTCAAACAAGGATTTCTTTTGTCTAAAAATTTTAATATTCTATTTTTTGTTAAACTGTGAAAATTTCACCAACAGTCTCCTCCCAAATTAACAGTACTTGATAATGATTTGTGATAACATAAATATGTATTAATAAGAACTTTTTTCATAAGAAACTGTTGCCTTTGTTGTGCTTTTATTCTTATTAATTTATTATAATTTTATCTAATGCATTTAGTTATTATATTAACTATATGCCAAAATATAAAATGCTTTTTAATAAAATAAATACCTGTGTTATATGGCTTTTATTTCATTATTTCATATTAGGATGGATTCTACTAAAAAAGATAAAAAGTCTCAAACATTTGATGTATCAGCCATGAACCAACTAATGTTTTCTCTTGGCCGCTTAAAATTTTCCTTACGTGCTCTTGAAGAAACTAATTGTACTAATGCTCTACTTTCTAATGAGGTAGTTATATTAATATTTACTTACAGTTTATGTTATGTTACTTATAAAAATGTATTTACTTCATGCTAATACTTTAATGAAGGAATTTTAATATTAACATTAAAAAATTTCACAAGTTTGTCTGCTGATTTGGAATTATTTTTGCTTGTTTTGTTAAGTGTTAAATAAAAATATAATTGTTTCCAGCATTTATTTTAAACGTGCTTACATTTTTGCTATATTATTCACATATTTTATGTTAGCACCATTTTCCTTTTTAAAACTTTGTTTCTTGATGACATATATATACATACATTCATTCATTCATTTTTAAGTTTCTCTAAATTTATATAAAAATATAATTACATTTCCTGTTAGCTGATTTATTTACTATCATAATTAATAACTTTTTATAAAGAATTTACTATAAACATTGACTTCATAGTAGATGAGTATAAAGAGAATTTTTAGAAATTATTCTTCTCATATTGTTAAAATTTCTAACTATAAAAACATGTTTCATTTAATAATTAAAATTGCACGACGGGTAGCGCAAACTCGCGCTTATCGCGGAGGCTGGCAGTGTCTTACGCGAGCATCTGTCCAGAGCTGGTCGCTTTTTTGCTATTAAACCTAAATGATGAAATTTCTGAAATATCAATGCCACATTCTTTATGATCAGAATATATCATAGTATCACTATCACTTCTATCAGAATCAATATCTGAAATATTTTGCATCATTTCTGCTATTTCATGCACTATTAAACATTTTCGACGCTTCGACATTGCAACGGTAAAAAACGGAAAGAATTAACGTCTAACAAGATCTAATTATTTTCTAAAAACTGCAAACCGAAATACCCAACACTTTAGCGAAAATAAAACTTCTCTACTTACAATAAACAACTATCATGTGCGAATTTAAAGAGACGTCATAAAGCACACCATTCGGAAACATTTATTTCCCCTTTTGTTTATATAATCAAAAACACGTGTATGTGAGTCATGCTTCTCTCATTTCAAGTAGTAGGTCTAATGTACATGTATCTGAAACCATATGGACATACAGTGCCATCTTGTGGCAGAAATTATAGTTTTTAAAACGTTCCAGGATACTGGCACAAATACGTGACAGTCGGGGCTGAACGGAAAAACGCTGTGGCATGCCAGCATGTCGGTCGGGAAGTGAGTGTGTTCGTTGCTGGCATGTAGACGTGACAATAGGCGCGAAGGGGTTAACATTATTGTGAGTCATTAGTATGAGGTGGAATATTGTCTTGCTGATAAATGTCACCTAGGTTGTTTGTTAGCATTGATTGTAAAAAATATAATTGCTAATAATTAATGTATTTTGCAGTGTAATATAATTGAATGCCCTTTCTGACAGTTACGCAAAGTGTTACTATGTTATAAAATTCTTTTACAAATGCTGAATTGGATTGCAGTCTTCGCCAACATTCATGCTTACTATAGTTATCAATACTGTTAGAAAAATAGGATGTATAGTAAATCATATCTTTTTTGTCAGTTTATTACCCAATTTGCTCAATATCACTGTGAAATCAGACCATTGTTTGTTAAGAAGTTAATTATGTTAACCCAATAAACCTTGAACTCAGAATTTTTTGATCATCAATGGTTAACTTGCTTTGATATTACTGAATAAAGGATTATTGGTATTGTGAATAAATCATCTTACTCTTGTTTATGCTCTTTTTAATTGCTCAATCTTTGTTTACTTTTCTGAAGTCATTTTGAAAACAAAACTTAATTACCACCACAATAACAAAAAATTAATTTTTTGTAACCCTGTCCTTTATTATGGAATACACATATTTGACAGCTTTGTGTATCCTCAATTCCAATAAATCATGTTCTAAAATGATATAAATTTACATTTTACAGAGAATTATTAAGAACTACATTCTATGTTTTTAAAATCTGCTTATTTATATATATATTATATATATACATATATATATTTAAACATTTTCTCATTTTTTGTATTGTGAAAAATTGTGTATAAAACTATATAATTTTCATACTTTTCTACATCACATTTTTTGAAATGTATTTTTTCTTACTATTGAAAATGCTTTTCAAATTTCTTTGAGCAGATATACAAATATTAATCAGGAAAGATATTTATGGTAAAATTTTAACTATATTTGTCAGCTGATTTATAATTAGTATATGCTTAGTTATGTTAAGTAAATAATTAATAGTAATTTAAAACTGCTAGGTTATATTAAATATTGCATTTTTATAATGTAAGAAATTTAATTTAATTTAAGTTTAATTAATAATGAAATTTAATAATTTATAATGCAGAAATTTAATTATTATTAAGAAATTTTCATAATTTTTCTAATTTTTACTGCTTAAATTTTTGTCACTTGTAATATTATTGTTTCATTTGTTTTAATTAAATAAACTTTTATTTATTCACTTTGGTAATTTTATCAGTCCATCTTATTAATTTATGTAGATATCTACATCTTATTGTAGTTTTTCACAGCATTTTCAAAAAATTAAATTTTTGTTCCATATGAAAAAATTTTTTGATTAAAGAATTATCAGTTAGCTGTAATACGATCTTTCCAAAATATTGAAATTCAATGTAATTTATAAATTTCTTCTATTTTTGCTTTAAGATTAGAGTAGGAATACTAAGTTAGTATTCCTACTCTCAACATAAGAAGCAGATCAACTAAACATATTCATCAATTGTAATTAGTACAGTAGTGAAGACAAATGAAAGTGTCCAAAAAATGCATGCAGTGTTCACTCTATAACTTCAAATTTGGCTTAACAGCTACATCAAGTCACTAAGCATGTCAAGTATTTGAAATTAATGTTGTGAGTTAACATATTGCAAAGCATTTGTTTCGAAAACTCAGATTTGGAAATTCAGGCCTATGCGTAAAGCTTGTGCCAAGCACTCACACATTTCTTCTGTGTTATCAAATCCCCCAATTTTTTTACAGCTAAATGTTAGCAAAAAGTACTAGATGTCAACCAAGATTACTCTGAGGACTAACAATTGGCTACACTTTTTGAGAATCAATTTCTTTTTGGCCATTGAAAATGACATAAACTTCTTCTTCTTCTTCTTGAGCTTGTCAGATATGTGGCACCTCTGCATTGTTGCATTTTGTACCATGCTCCAAGCCCAATTTTTTTCCTAGTTCCATCGTCTTGGATCACTTACTTTGTTTATAAAGTCTGATAGGCCCTCACTGGAGTTTAGGTGTAACTCTTTAGGATATGGATTACCTAGTGTAGTGAATCTTGTAAGGGCAAGAGCATTATATAGGATATGATGAGCTGATTCTACCCCTGTGTGGCATTTCCTACAAATTGCTTCCTGTTTAAAAAGTCCCATTGTATGAAGGTGTTTCCTGAAATGATAGTGCCCAGTAATGAAGCCTACAATTGCTTGAGTCTTCACTCTTGGGAGTCTAAGAATTTCAGATGCAATTTTCTGAGATGAGTTGAAAATCATACTTTTTGCATGTTTCTGTCCAAAAGAGTCACGCCAAACATTGTTCATCTCCTGTTTTTCCCATTTTTGAATGGCCTTCCTTGTAGTCTTCATGTTGATCCCACAAAAGGGTTCCATTCCTATTGGATTGAAAGAGGATCCCTGTTTTGCAAGTTCATCAGCTCTTTCATTACCTTCTATTCCTATATGCCCTGGCACCCAAATAAGAATAATTTTATTCCCATTTCCCAGTTCCTTAAGGAGTTTTTACATTCCATTACAAATTTTGATTTGACTTGGAATGAGTAGAGAGCCATCAATGCAGCTTGACTGTCGCTGAAAATAAGAATACGCTTACCTTGGTAGCCCTTCTTTAAATTTATCTACAGACAGTTGGCGATAGCAAGAACCTCCGCCTGAGAGACAGTGGCATGTTCCCCAACCCTTTATGAAGACTGGATCTTGGTGCCACGCCATAGACCACCAGTCCTTAGAAGTTGCCTTTTTTTATCCATCATTAAACCAGATAAGGTCATTGCTTTTTATTTCAATTGTGCTGTTTTTCCATTCTCTGGTAGGAAAAACTACCTCGAATGGTCTTTCAAACAGGTATGTTCTTTCCATGCTGTCTGAAGGCATTTGGACAGTTTGGTGGTTGTTGTTTTTTTTGGTAATAGTAGTATGACCTCCAGGAGAGGGCTTATCACACCACTGATTTTGCAAATTCATTCTATATGCAGTTATTCTGGCAGCGCTGCATATGAAGATATCTAGTGGAGTCAGGTCCAGAATTGCCTCTAGTGCTCTGGTAGGTGCTGTGGACATTGCACCTGTGATATACAAGCAGGCCATTCTTTGCAGACTTCCTAGCTTGTCCTTCACAGTTTTCTGCTCCACCTTACACCACCAAAAATGCATATGTAAAAGTGCATTTTTGGTGGTCATGCATATGTAAAAGTAGGCCTGACAATTGCTGTGTACATCCAAAACATCATTTTTGGCTGTAGACCCCAGTTTTTACCAAGCATCCGTCTGCATGTCATAATGCATTTTTTTTTCCTGATTGATTTTGTAGTCAACATGTTTATTCCAGGTGAGTTTTTGGTCTAGAATTAAGCACAGAAATTTCACCACAGAAGCAACGTTGATTTCAACCTCAAAAAGTTTTGGGTTAAAGAATCCCTCCCTTTTTATTTTTCTTGTGAATGGTATAAGGTTGGTCTTCTGTAGATTTATGTCCAGATTCCTTTCCTTACACCATTTGCCTACATAACTAGCATTTTGCATTAGTTGACAAGTTATGTGAAAGTCTTTACCAAGGATGAGTATGACAATATCATCAGCATACCCCTAGGTATAGTAACCTATAGAATTAAGATGTTTTAATAGGCTATTTACAACCAGATTGCAAAGTAATGGTGATAATACACCTCCTTGTGGACAGCCTCTGGTTGTCTTCTTTTCAAATGTCTCATTGAAGATTTTCATTTGTATAGTTCTCTCCGAAAGCAGGGTCCTAGTCCATGAACAAATTGCATGGTCAATCCCTGTATCTCTTAAGGCATTAAGGATGCATAGATGAGAGGTGTTATCAAATGCACCTTGGATATCTAGGAAAGTGGCTAAGGCAATTTCCTTTCTCTCCAGGGTGTCTTCAATCTTAGATACAAGCTTGTGTAACGCTGTCTCTGTAGATTTGCCAGGCTGGTAGGCAAACTGTAGATTATGCAAGGGACTATTACTACCCAGGTAATCTCTGATGTGCCTATCAATGATTTTCTCCAAAATTTTGAGAAAGAATGAAGATAAGATTATTGGTCTAAAAGACTTAGCCTGTTTATAGTTTTTTCCAGGTTTAGGAATGAAAACAATCCTAGTCTTTTGCCATAGCTTTGGAATACATGCCAGTGCTAAGCTAGCTCTGTATATTCTAGTTAGCACAGGGATAATAAGATCCCCTGCCTTCTGGATCATTACAGGCATGATTCCGTCAGGTCCAGGACTCTTGAGAGGTTTGAAGGCCTGACTTTATCATGATTGATAATGCTCTTAGCATAGGTCCATTGATTTCTTTGAATTCTTTTTACAGAACCAATGAAATGCTGCCCTTCATTGCTATCAATATCAATGGCTCCTGGAAAGTAAGTTTTGGCCATAACTTCCATTACTTCTTTTCCGGTTCTAGCAAATTTGCCATCCTCATTCTTTAAGGTTCCAACCATTATAGGTTCATCCCTTCTAAGGATTCTTTGGAGTCTAGCTCCTTCAGAGATTGAATTCATCTCTTCACAGAACTTTCTCCAGGATTCTTGTTTGCTTTTCTTAACATTTTTGTTATAGTTAGTGAGTACTCTCTTGTAGTTGTCCCATTCACCATGTTTCTTTGCTTTGTTAAAAAGTTTTCTAACATTTGCTCTTTCAGTTTCCAAAGAGTTATTCCACCAATGACACTGTGGCTTTGCTCTTTTGGTACGCATTGGAAAATTTTTATTGTATGAGCCTAGAATTTCACTCTGCAGAGTTTCTGCTGTGACTTCTAGATCGTAATTGTCTCTAACATAATTTCCCCCCAGTTCAGTTAGCCCCATGATATCCTTTTGGAAATTCTTCCAATTGGTCCTCATGGGGTCCCTGAAGCGGCGGTCAGTATTTATACTGGAGTTTATTTCAAAGTGGATGCTTTGATGGTCTGAACCTGATGGCCTCCCATCAACTTTCCATTTCGTGATTGCTAAAGTAATGTCGATTACTTCAGATCGATTAGAAGTTATAAAATTCGGATAGTTGCCTTTGTTTAAAATATCCAAACCATAGTTAAACTTTATCAATTACTGTATATAATGATTTAATTTAAAAAAACATTTTATGTTATTGAATTAAAATTATGGAATACATATAGGAATTTTTTAATCTTAAACTGTTCTTTATTCTTTTGAATATTGATATCATAACTTATTGATTATTCTTATATTTATTTTATTTGCTTAGGAATATGAATCGACTTCTGAATCTGATTGTGTTCCTTCTGTAGAATCGAACAGGATCCTAGAAAATGTCATCAATGAAATTATGATGAATTCTAACTCAGAAAATCAAAAAGAAGAGCCTGATAAAAGTAATGCCCAAAAGACGAATGATCCCTCAAATATAGAAAAGCTAGAAATCATTCATGATAAATTGTACAGTGAATTTAAAAAAATTCAAAATCACCATCAATCCATTCTCTCAGAAAAATTAAAAAAATGCAAATATTTATCAACTCATTGTTAGTGCTTGGTTTTAAATATATTTAATAAAAAATACTTTGTTATCTATCTTCATCATTATTTCAAAATAAATATAAAGTTATTTACTCCACTTACAGGAATTAATATTATAAATGAACTGAGAAATAGCATGTACGATGTACTTAAGTATAAAATATCTATAGATGAAAAATGTAAATAAAAGGGAAATTTCACTGTATAGCTGATAAAAGTTTTTATTTCAGATATGTGATTGTTCAGAAAATTATTGTTTTTTAATAAATTTAAATAATTTTGAGTTTTTTTTAACTGTAGCTTCTTTATAAAAAATGTAATTAGAAGTGTATCATTTTTCAAAAGTTACTGTATTTTCCAGTATATAATCTGCAATGCCGTATTATATGCAAGACCTTTTTCATGTAAAAGAAAAAAGCGTCGCATAATCCATATCAATTTTATGGCAAGTAGTTGAAAATATATCCTGTTAATTGTGAATATCACACAAAATAAACAATATACAGTATGGTTAAAAATATAATATGTACAGAAAAAAACTTGTTATAAAAATATCTATTTGGATTCACCTCATCACAAAGTGCGATTAGTTGAGATGAAACATTAGATCGATCAAAAGCAATAATTCTGAGAAAATTCTAGTAAAACTTATTGATTTTAAGTTTTTATAACTTTTAATATGAGTTTATACATATTTTAAATGTAATATATCTGTTTCATTAATAAATGAATTAAAGAAAGGGATTATTTTCAAAATTGTGAATTAGATACATTTCTTCTTTTGTATTGAGAATGCTGTTTTTCACTTCATATTAACTTATTTGTTGCCATTTTTATTTGTTTTTCCTATAGCTTTTAGTTTAAAATCTGCTGTATAAAAAATATGTAACTTGAATGGTTTTATTTCCGCATGACGTTATATGAATTTGAATATTTCCAGAATGAAACAGCTCAGTTCAAAATAAAATGTGTAATAATGTTAACGAATTACAACTGTACTATCTTTCATAGGGAATCAAATTTATTCTTAAACATAATTGGAGAAAGCTGATTATAACTGAAATAAGCAGTGTCGTAGTGCCATCTGTTATTTATTTTATGAAACATAAACAGTATTTCTTTCAAAACTTTTTTGTGAGTTTTTCTGGTGGAGAATGTATTTATTTACTATAATATGCTCAAATAAATTTGGAACTTTTTTAACAAATAATCTGGGGATTTAATACCAGAAAATACTGTATTCAGTTTTTATTGCCAAAATATAATTTTTTATTGTAATTCTTATTTATTTGATAATTCATATATATATTTGAATGAATAAATGAGTAAAGGGTGTTCATATATATAACAATTTTATTACATTTGTAAAACAAATGTGATGTTTCTTTTTGCCTTATACAAAATGAGTGATGCAAAGGCAGAACAATTTTCTTAAATATTGTTTCATGAAAAGATTAACTTATAAATAATTCCTGTAAATTAATACTGCAAATAATCCAATTAGTGTTTTTCTAATGAGAGAAAAATTGTATAAAGGAAAAAGAAAAATATTTATACTCTTTATTTTTTGAAATATTATGTAAGTGGAAAATTTAATTTATATGAATTAAAATTTATTATTGTTTGATATATTTCTTAATACTCCATGTTTTAATTGTTCTG